>BMAO01019695.1:0-84583 GCA_019973975.1 Trichonephila clavata | reverse complement strand
TTCTTTACGTTATCTACTTCGGAATTTCTGTTTTAATATTTCGAAGTTGAGTTTTAATTTTAGTTTTAGGGCAAAACAGGGAATTGTGCTTTAAACTCTGGCAAGTTTCACATGGTGTAATTTTTACCTACATTGTGAAATCAAATGTTTATAGGCCATGCACGATAACATCTACCCTCTTTCTTTAACTTATAACGTTTTTCTTCATTAGAAAATATTTGGCATCCGATTGAAGTGTGTGTATCAGAATTACAAAATATGCAAACATTTCTAATAACCGTAGTTAAAGCGGAAGATGAAGGAAAATTATTTTTGAATTTAGGTGTTGTGGCTGATACGATAAATTTCTTGAAGATATCTAGAATTTTCTGGATTTTCTTTGAATGCCCTAGTGCTATGTTGCAGATTCGCGAGATTTCAACTTCAAATTTAATGAATTTCATTAATTCTTTAACATCCCCAATATTTTTTGAATCTTTTTGACGATGAAACTCGACAACTAAATCAAGCGGAAGTTGTTTAAGGATTATTGGAATTAACAAATGCCCGTAATTTCCCGATGCGACTCCCATAGAGTCTAAATTTCTAATGTTAATTTCACTTTCTTCATACAATTTTCTTAACCCTTTTAGATTAAACGAAGATTTAACTGGTTCAATCTCTAAAAGCTTATTCATGAAACAACTAATTAAGTGGTCTTGTCTCCCATATCTGTCTTTCAAAAGATTTAAACATGAGATTTATAGTTATCTTCGGTAAGGGCAAAACCGGAAACCATTTTAGAAGCTTCACCAGATAAAAAGGATTTTAAATAAATAAATTTATCAACATTATTTAAGGATTCATAATCATCAATTGCAGTCATGAAGCTATTGATAAATTCAAGATAAGTGCTGGAATCGCCACTAAAATTAGGAATTCGAAGTTTTGGCAAATTAAGAGACAATGCAGGATTATTAGTTCTTACATTGGGCTCATTTGCACCTTTAAAATTTACAGCTAGTTGGCTTAGGTGCTTTTTATTTATTTTACTTTTAAAAAAATTTTATACTTGACTTCATTTATATTCTCTTCATATTCAAGAGAACCTTCTA
This sequence comes from Trichonephila clavata, assembly GCA_019973975.1. Classification (NCBI taxonomy): domain Eukaryota; kingdom Metazoa; phylum Arthropoda; class Arachnida; order Araneae; family Nephilidae; genus Trichonephila; species Trichonephila clavata. The sequence goes on along the minus strand of BMAO01019695.1, from coordinate 83,489 downwards.
TTTCTGCTTTAAATAATTCTTCATCCGAGAGTAAATCTTCTACTTCTTTATTAAGAGTTTGAAGTTCTATTTGCTTAGAATCTAAATTAAGCAAATATTCAAAAAGATGTTCTTGGTTAGTTTCGTTCTGGCTATCGAAATTTTCCAAGAACGATTTCACTTTATTCACAAACATTGTAGAAGCAGAACGAACAACTTTTCTTTTTGCTTTAACTTTATCAATAGCTTCCATTTTTAAATAAAACAAAAACTACAGTACCTTTCAAAGTCCGCGAAGACGGTAATCCAAACTGTTTAGCACAAACACAAAACACCGCACACACAATTAAAATAGCCAAGATATTTCCCGAGTTTCGCCACCAATCAATGTTGAATACCGATTGCGTGTGTGTTGTGTTATCAAATAATAGTAATAATAATATTCTGGAGTCCTAGAATGTCTTTCCTGGATTTATTGGTAACAATAACTTTCAACAATAAACTTTACAATCTTTAAAAATTAAACCATTACATTAATTAGACTGAAACTATCAAGATAAAAATGCTAGGAAACAACGGGAATCTAGTACGCCGAAGCCAAGAAAATACGAGAAAACATCAGCACATCTAGCTATGCTGAAGCCAAGTTCAAGTTTCCAACTGAGACAGAATCGGTTATATATAGTTTCTATGGATATAGACCACGTGGGTTCTAAACGGGGTGTCAACTAAGCTCCACCTACTCAGACCACCCGGATTCAAATTTACAACAGTATTATGCTTTGGAGAAAGTTCTCACGTGTGATTTTTTGACCTTAGTTATGGTAAAGGCAAAACTGGGTACCATAGAAGGTACCGGAAAGTTGTAAGCTATCTGATCATAATTGGAGATCAATTGCACCCTTATATGGAGTCTGCTTTCCCGACTGGAAATGAAATCTTCCAGAGAGACAGTGTCCAGTGTCAGAACGTTTCGAAGGGCATAAACGTTATATTCAGTTAATGTCCTCGCCACTTAACTATGCTGATCTTAATATGATAGAGCAAATTTGTGTTTTCATTTAAAGGGAGCTCAGCGATCACACGCAAACACAAATATCTTCATGTCAAAATATCTCAACTTTACAGAGCCACTTCTTAAACATTTTTTAAAACCTGTCACCAGTGATCTACCAAAAACTTGGGGCATCCATAACGGGACCAGACGTCCCGTTTTGAACGGGACTGTCCCTTTTTATAATTACGAGTCCCGGTGACCCTGAAATGAACTCTGGGACGCAAAATTGTCCCGTTTTCGGAAAACGCGCGAAAATTTGAGTAGTCGAGCCCGCTGGACGCGAGAGGTGTGCGAGAGCGAAGCCGCGTCGTCGGTCGACGCGAAGATAGGCGAGAGTGGCCGAGACGTCATCACCTGTGCTTTGTTGACTATTTGTTTGACTGATTTTTCGTTCTCCCATTTCTCGCTATTTGTTTTGTTACTGTTTGATGCTCGTGTAGGAAATAACTTAAACTTCTATTATTTTGGAATCATAAGATAAAATGCCAAAACGCAAGTGTTCATTCAATGTTAGCTTACAAGCAAAATATCCGTTACCAAGCAAATAAATACTCCCTCAGATGTTAGATGCAAAAAGTGTCGCACATTTAGTGTTTCCCACAGTGGTGCTTGTGATATTGAACAGCATTTAAAGTCTGAAAAACATAAAAAGCCGATCATGCCGCCGCTTCGTGTTCTTCGATGTTAAACTTTTTCAAGAAATCGGACGCGTCAACTTCAAAGGATTTGAATCGCAGCGGCAGAAGGTGTCTGGGCTTATCACACGATACAAGAAAACCACAATTTTCGGTCTACTGATTGTGCATCGAAATTAATTCAATCATGGTTTCGAACCCAAATTTACATGCGCACGTACGAAATCAGAAGCTATTGTAGCAAATGTTTTTGACGCCTACAGCGATGAAAGAATTAAAAGATGATCTTGATGAGTCCAATTGTATTATTATACCAATCAATGCTTCAAACCACGGTAACAAGAAAATATACCTTATTGTAGTGCGTAATTTTCGGCCTTATGTAGGTGTGCAAGTAAAAAATTTAGATCTCCAAGACCAACCAGGTGAGATTTCTGATATCAATGTCGAGTATTTAAATCAAGTGTTGACAGATAATAATTTGACAACAAAAGTCGTGCCATTTTGTGGGGACAATGATAACGTCAATTTCAGAGGCGCAGCTAGACGAGGAACGAACAATGCGTCAACGAAATTACAATAATCTCTGAAAAAGCCATTAATAGGCATTGGATGTGGAGCCCACGCTATTCAAAATGCAATAAAATCTGCTGCAGACGGGCTACCCTTAGATTACGAAAGCATTATTGTGAAGATATATTCATTTTATTATATTTACACGATTATATTTACACTTTAAGCTAACTTTTTCTGAATAAATAACTCTAAAAAAGTGTTTTTTCATTGTGTACCTGTTAATTTACCTAAATAAACCAATGTCCAGTTTTGAGTCAAATAATAAATGGTCACGTTAGGCATCCATGCCAACACGAGTATCAGCTATATATATTTAATTATTTCTGTACCGTGTAGCAAACCCTAATAGAAATAGGAAGTCTATTCCGAACTCGGAAATGAACTTTTTTGTTTGTTTTTGATTTAAAGGAATTGTAAACTTTTAAGCAGTTGCATTGAGAGTAAAAAAATGTGGTTCTTAACACTATTTTATTAGTACTTCTTATAGAAGAGTAACAGTTTTTTTTTCTTAAAAATTACAGCTATTATACTAAAATTCATGGCATGTGTTTTTTCATGTCAAACACTAACATTCCACAATCTTATTTTTTTTTTGTAAGAAATTGAGTATTTTTTAGTTTATAACAGGTAAGTATAAAAAAAGTTGAATTCATGCAAAAATTACATTTGCTTATGCAATTTAGTTATTGTTATGCTTACTTACAAAAAAGCAAATTTTTGTATTACTTTGGATCAATCGGTTATTTGTGTTAGTAACATTTTGAAAAATATTTTTTCTAAAAAAATTGTGTTTGCTGTGTTTTTATATTTTTATAATATACTTACTTAAAAAATAAAAAATAATAATAATTTTTTGGCATATTTTACACAATTGTCTCTGAATTCAGTCGTATACCATAAAAATACATATATTAAGTATAAAATAATTATTTGGATTTATTACAAACCCACGAATAATAAATAAGTATCATACGATTATTTTAAAATCAAGTAGTGAAACGTTTTGCTTGATCTCTGAAAACAGATCTCCCATTTATATATAATCTCAGTGACCGAATTGAGGTAGAATTTGACATTTATACGTGTTACATTCAGTTTCATGGTCTCTATGACCGATAAGTGCCAAATTGTTTTTTGTACATCTTAGAGATATAAGTATTGTCATATAATATCAATCTATATATATATATATATTATATATATATGAATAATATAAGGGAAAAACGACTCTCTTTCTTATTCACTCACTCACTTATCGCGATATATCTGCAACTGTTAGACCTACAATCTTGAAATTTGGTAAGCATGTTTTTTTTTTTTTTTTGTAGGTATCCTCTAAGAATGAATTGGATGGAGGATTTAGAAGTATAATGGAGTTTTGGGCTATTAAACATGCATACAGTTTGATCAGGACGTTTCTTCTGTTAGGTCACAGTGCTCAACATTTACCAATGAAATGTACCGTAACCATAATTTAAGTATGCAAATGTCGTACTGGTACATTCTTTGCAAAACAACTATTATTCTAGATTTTATTAAAATAATTGCATCTTAAAATACTTTCAAATCATTCCCCTTTCCAGTTTTGAAGTGAAATATTTCTTTCGAATATTTATCAAATGAAAAAAAAACTTAACTTTGGAAAAAAAGTTAGAATTTCAACTTTTAAAAACTCATTCTAATAATCATTAAAAATCGTGAATAAATCTAACACCAAGTCTTGCACTCAATATAAAAAAAAAAAAAAATTACGAATTACGACTTATCATTTTAATTATTTTTCTCCCAATTATAATCCTCTTTTCCTCAGAAAAAAAATCTGTGAAGAGTGAAAAGTTTTCTTTAGAATTTAACAGTAATAGGCACACGTAATGTAGTAATCCTTCCTTTGAAAAAGCAAAAGATTTGTTAAAAATAACAGCTCTCAAAGCTTTCCCTGAGCTTTACTATAGCTCCGGGGTAAGGACAGGGCCTTCGTACTAGAATTCCTTTGCTTTCTACCAAGTAAAACAAAAAGTAATTTCTTGATAACTGCAGGCAGTTTTCTCTTTCATTGCAGACAGTCTCTTTAAGCCAGAGTTATTTGCACAAAAGAGCGCAAAAAATACTCATATTCGTTACCATGGTTATCACGCTTTGACAGATGTTGAAAACATAGTAATCATTTCTTTCCGTGCAAAATTCTTTTGAAAGAAATTGTTGTCGGTCTCGAGTTCTCAAGTTGAACATAATTGCGTAGTTAAATAAGCTTAAGAAGTCTCTTATGTTGAAAAATTCGAGAGGATGTTATTTGAGAAAGAAATTCTGGGTCTCTTATAAAACTACATTAATAATTCTTGGTTATTTTTGTCTATATGCTCAAAGTAAACTCAAATATTTTGTCTTGGATTAGCAAGTGCTTGAGAATCTGTGTAACCATGAAAAGTAAACTGATTTACATCGCTTTGTGCGAAAAAAAATTATATATTTATTTGCTTATTCATTATTTATTTATCATTGATTTATTGTACCTAAGAGTTATTCATCAATAAAAATAAGAGACAGGGTGTTTTTCCTTAATTTATGTACTTTAATTGTCAAATTTAATGTCGCTTCAGTAGAATTTAAAATATATACTGTAACTATTTATTTTATTTAAGCAAAATTAATTTTTTTTACTTTGAAAAAATATAAACAATAATTTAAATAAGGTTGATTATAGCAATCCCAAAATATATTTTACGACATGATCAAATATTTAGTCATATACTTATCATTATATAAATAAGTAACAATGATTATTAACAACAATTGGCATGTGATATTCGTTTATTCTCAAATATGCTGGCGCTGTTGCTAGTAATGTTACCGAAAATTTAGATTTCGCTTCTAAAGAAAAAAAGAAAATTGTTTTTAGTAAAAGACAGAGAATTCTCTTCCAAGAATGCTAATGAGTACGATGACCTTGGCGACCAATTTAGCTACAAAAATAGAATGTACATGAGGATTATTTGACGAGATAATTATTTGAGATGTTCTTAGAGAATTCTTTTCAAGAAAGCAAGTCAAACATTTGACAATGGATGTGCATTACATTTTTTAAGCGAAAGTATTTAGGAATTAGTATTGTTCAATATCTGTGTGATTTTGTATTATGTGATATTGTTAACTGCTTAGTATTCGAATAGTGTCTAGCAGATGTCAAAGTTTTACAAAACAAATTGAGATTTACTCTTCAAGAAAGTGCTTGTTAATTCCGTGAATCTTTCCTGCATTTGAAAGACGATCATTAATGTAACAATGCGTTATATCAAAAAGCGTATTTCGTAAGGAATATTTTGCCAAAACGACTAATTTATATATTTATCGTGTTATTTTCTAAATAATAAAATAAGAGATTTTAAAAATTAAAAAAAAAGATCACATTTCAATAACTTTTATTTTTTATATGTTACTTAAAGTGTGAGGACTTTTTAAAATATCTAAGTTTTCAAGTATTTAATATTTAAGTATTCTTATGTACAGATATATTTAAATTTTCAAGTAAGCAAAATACTTTCAAAATATTTTTAATAAGAAAAATATGTTTAAATATTGTAGAAAATAGTCTTAGTTAAAGCTATGCATATATTATAAAAACTCAAAAGTTTTATTTGGTTTAAGAAAAAGCCAAGGATAATATTTTAATTCATTTTCCAAACCCTCCTGACTTACGTTCACTATATTATAAATCTTATTAGTTAAATAATTATGAAATGCATAACATTACTGTGTTTAAAATTTAAGCGTGAAAGGAATTTCTAAAGATGTGATAAAGTTTTTATATTACACATACATTATAAAAAAGCATATTTGGAAGTGTACATAAAACTTATAGCAAAAAATACAAAAATATGTTAAGAATTAAAAGTAAAAACTATTATTCGTTTAGAAATATTTAATTATAATTCGTTTTTTCATGTAAATATGTTAAAGTCTTATTTACATTCTATTTTCAACTTTTAATATATTTCTTTAATTGCCGCTATAACGCTGTAATAAATATAAATTCCTTTTTGTTAAAACCATAAGTTAAAACATTATGCATGGTGAAAAGCAATTAAATAATAAACCCAGATTCAATAATATTTTTTTTATTAAAACCGTTAAGATAAATATTATACATGAATTAAAATTGATTATTGCCATTGTAAAAATAAATATAAAAATAAATAGTAATTAAACTATTTTATTTTCTTTATTTTTTATTGTATTTATTTATTTTCTTATGGAATAATTTTGCGTTTTGTTTTAATAAATATGATTTGTGCAATCCTATATTGAGCAATAAGATAAACTTCATGTAAAATGAAGCTTTTGAAAAGAGGATTCTACGAAATAAGATTATATTTTTTGCATAAAATGACATTTTATTCAAAATATTTTAAGTTTATAAGCTATGTAGTGCAGAATGCAAAAAATATCAACTGAAATAAATATATGTTATGAATAAGACATATTCTTCTTGAATACAGGAGATGGACATATTTTTATCTCAAGAAATAAAAATATTTTGAAAAATACGCCTATGTAGTATATTCTTAAAAGAAAATAAAGGCTAAAGTAACTTTTGATTTCTTCCAGGGAATCATCATATGCTACTTTTTTGAAAGGTTAAATTTATACCGAAGCACATTAATAATAATGGTGTAGGATAGTAGACGCTGAAATATTAACAATAAATTGAAATCTTGTATTTCAGTTTATATAGTTCACCATGCAAATTTGTTTTGAACTTCAACGCATTCCTTTCTTTGAGATACCAATCTTGATATTCTAACACAATGTTTTTACTTTATATTGGTCAAATAATCCTTGAGTTAAACATATTTCTTTACATCTGAATTTCGATATACTTTTGATTTATCCTACAGTTGCATCTGATGTATTAAGATACCTAAATCCTATGTTGTTGTTAAAATACGAATAATTCGCACTTCAGACAGTACTCGAAGAAATGTGTAAATGTCAAAACCAGCAAAATGTCTTAAAATTATAGACCAGGCGTATTTTTTTGATTATGACGATCATGATATTAGTCTAGACAAGTTTTTATCCTTGAAAACCTAGTACCACATCCTCTTGAAACAGCATAATAAATAGAATTTACACAGGACATTACGCAATGCAACTAATGGATGATGACATTTGTTGGTGAATGCCAGTGATGTGGGTGATTTTATGAATTATTTTGTCAGAATATTTTTTATTGATTTTGTTGTATTAAGTAGATTACATTGGTAAGCACAATTTCGTGAAGGATATAATTTATTGTTAGATTTCCAAACGGGGAAAACTAATTTACTGCAAATATGGCATCAATCACAATTCTGCATTATCATATTTACTTAGTAAAGAAAAGTTCAACAAGTAGTTACTGATATCCGGATGGCAGTACTTCGAATTTCTCCATTACAAAAATTGGGAAACATAAATATTTTAATTACATATACTAAGTGTTATGAACGATAATGTTCAAATCTAATACTCAAATTAGCGCTTAGAATTTTTAATATTTGCCAAACCAATTGCTAACTATATGTTCCTCATTCATACAGAACAGATTGTAAAATAGTATAATTCAATTATAAATATATCCACATCCTTAGAAAATTAGTTAGTAACTAAATAGCACAAGTCTAGACAACTTGTTAAAATGTAAACAAGTAAAAACAACTAGACAACTAAAGAGAAATACATTCTGAACTATCCATTTAAAAACATCGATTCATAAACATACACTTCTGCAATTCACAGAATTTAAGAAATAATGATTAAATGACTTCCTGTTTAAATTATCATAAATATTGAACTTTGAAATCCAGTTTTGAATAATTTCGGTTTTTTTCAAAATGCTATTTCATACTTCCGAATTCTATATTTTGAACGTATGTTAAAATATCCTATTTTGCAATTTTAAAATAATTTGAAACATTTTTTGTGAAGTCAACAATTGGAAAAATATAATAAAAAAGAATTTCCTGCAATTTTAGTATGTTTATCAGTGCATAGGAGAAATATTTATTCACTCTGAAACCACTTTCCCTTTTATAAAACAATATTATAAAAGAGTATGCTATGAACTATAAATCAGTTTTACTTAATGAATGGAATATTTTATTGGATTAGCGACAGGAAGTCCTTTAATAAAGGAATATTTATTGCAATACGTATTACGTTTGGCCATTAAAAATATGAAACCTTTATTTTTAAGAGAAGATTAAAAGTCTATTACTTGTGTACATTCATTTTAAGTATAGTTTTTTCCCACAAATGAAAAAAAATGACAAGATGATAAATGAAAAATAAACTTTAAATTTAAATTAAAATATCAATAGTTTTCACAAAAAATATTTGATTGCTTTCTTTTAATTAATTAAAAATAACTTTTCTTTCATATGGGTTTTAATTAATAGAAATATGCATGCAAAGTTAAGGCGATAAAAGAAAAAACTATTCGTTCTAATAAATGTAGTACGAAGACTTTTTTTTAATATTTTTGCCTCATTGTTTTAAACAGTCGAAAAGTGGAGAAAAAGGGCATTTTTATATACTACATAATGAAATGTCGAGAAACAAATTAGGTAATGTAGTTTTGACATCATTTACTTCACTGCAAATTTAAATTACAGTAGAATTATACAACCATCAGTTGATTAATTTCAGAGAATTATTTGTAAATTTTCATTACACTTGTGAAACGGGATTAGTGTAATCAGCAAGTTCATATTAGGAAATGCTAGTTTAGATTTCACTAGTCATATTTGTCAATAGATCAACATTTCCATGTCGATAACAAACAGAATAATACGAACATGACTTTAATTGTTAGTGGTAAGAGAAATAAAGTGAAACTTTGATGCATATTATGTTATTGCATGCCATTTTATTTTTTTCGAAAATTCATTAATGTACTTTTTAAATTTTGTGCTTAATTCTTTTTTAAGGTATCCCAACACGTTCGGAGTACTTTTCTTTTAAAAATAGCATATTCAAACGTTACAAATGCTTTTTAAGGATCAATACTAATAAATACAAATATTTAACTAACAATACTTTTAAAACATTGTCTTAATTTGACAAAAATCGCAATCATAAGTGGAATTTTAGCAATATTTTTGAAAAACTTCAAAGTTATTAGAGAAAAACACAATAAACTTATATCAGTAAAAGTTTTACTAAAACAAATCAGATGCATTTGTCTAAAAACATACTAAAATATCAAAGTTTTATTAAAATTTAAAAATTTTAGAGCCGATCGAGTAAATATTATAATAAATGGGATAATCTTTAAGGGACAATTAGTTAAATAACATGCCATAACTAGAAAAATATTCATACAATAGGAAATATTTTAGTGCAATCTCTAGAAAATAATATAAATACCAGGCTTAAAATGTTTTATAGAAATAAATTCTTAATATTTTGAGTTATCAGATTCACTATGATAGATTTTGAACAATTTTAATGCCCATTACTGGCAGATTAAAGACCCCTTTCCGATTTTTCTAATTTTATAAAATTGATTGTAACTTGGCCTCTAGATAATGCAGAAACAACAAAAACAATGCATATTTTGTTAAGCCGAAACAACCTACTCAATAAAAAAATAATAAAAAGAAGAAAATGCCGGTTTAGACTGAATTTAATCATTTCAATGTGTTCGGATACCTTATGTTTATGTGTGTGTTTACTGTGTGTTTCTGCTCAGTCAAAACGTCTCAAACTTCTATGGAGACAAACTTACACATAGTAATTTTTCAACTAACACCTTTAATTATTTTTCATATAAGTATATTAAAAGCAAGCTGCGCATATTATACCTTTAAATAATCAAAAATATGCATTTGTGTTAAATCTAAATATTCTTATTTATGAATTAATATCTCGTGAATAAGTGCGCAAAATAACAATACTTTAACATAAAGTTTGTAAATCATTCTTTTTCCATCCAGTGGATATTGTGAGTGGAATAACTGTTTTTAATTTCAATGAGTATACAGCCTTCAATGTTGCCACCCATCCGGTATAGCGGTTAGTGACGCTGACTGCAGTGCCGTAGGGCCTGGGTTCAAATCCGCGAGAAGGCATGAATGTTTGTATTGTAATTCTTCGCCACTTTGAAAATTCCATCTTTTCCTTTGTGATGCTTATTTCAGTAAGCGACTGTGTGATGCTTTGTGGTGCACGGGGATTTATAAATGTTTTCAATAAAAAAAACACGTTAAGGTAAAGTGACCTTAGTGGCAGATGTGACATTAAAATTGATTGTCAAATGTTTCCAGATGTGTTGTGGAATAGTAGAAAACAAATCCAGTAAGGTATAAATGGTTAGTTAAGGAAGAAGTCTCTTTAGAATGCTGGAAAGCCATATACTAGAGTGAGAGTTCAGTGTCAAAGTTTGGAGGGGACTGTATGTTTAATTTGCCTCAAGCGCCATTGTGACTGTGTATTGGAATATTACTCAACTATAGCTCGAAGAAATATTACATAAGTAACAGATTTGAATTCTATCTTTTTTAAATTTGAAAGTTAATTTCAACAAGACTGTCGTGGTAAATAACGGATATCTGTACACATTAAATCAAACTAAATCTCAAAATTATTGCAGGCTAATATATGTACAGGCTAATACGAGCATTTACCAGCACTCAAAGGCCATTTCCACCGCTGGAGGATACTGGAGTTTATGAAATTTCTTCCCAAGATGCTTCTACTTTAATACACACACCACCTCCACTACCAACAAAAAACTGAAATAAAAATAGGTAAAATCTACTTTTATTTGAAATTATTTTATTAAGGGGGTAGGTTCATGAATTTTGGCCCCCAATCACATTTTTCACTTTTCCAATTTAAAATTTGAATTTCTACACTTCTAATGGTGCCAAAATTATCATTCTACGTGCAGTAGAAATATTTTTAATAATTTTTTGAAAATGTTTGACCACCTGTCAAAGTCTACTAAATCCATTACTAAAATTCATTTTTCTCAAAACTAACATTTTTACCATATAAGGAACATTTGTTCCTGAACTACTGAATTTAACAGCTTATAACTTTGCAAAATTAATAATTACACTCTAATACATACTTTAATCGAGGGATTTTTTCAAAAAAATTTTCTGACTTAATTTATAGCATTAAACATCATGAAATTTCCCAGTTTTTTTTTAAAAAAAAAACAGATTTGTGTTGTTTTTAATTACTAGACATTCTATCCATAAAATCTCTGATTAAAGTATGTATTATGGATCGAAGAATATTCAGTAAAAAAGTTGGAGATTTTTATTCAATAGAATGTTTATAAATGTTCCTTAATACCTATTTTCAACATTACTGAGATGCAGATCCTGTTTCGTGAACCTACCCTATCACATCTACTGATGATAGCAATTTTATCCTACTTTAGGAAGATTCTGCAGTGTATGCTTTCGTCTCCTGGGTGGTGTTCAAATAGTGGAATTTTCTGTATTAGGGGATAAATAGTGGAATTTTCTGTATTAGGGGATATATAGTGGAATTTTTTGTATTAGGGGATAAATAGTGGAATTTTCTATATGCCACGTGCTTATGTTCTTATATATTTATTTATGAATATATTATACTACATATTATTTTGCATGTAGTGTCTATATATATAAGTATGAAATAAAATAAAATAAGTCAAATTTTTGAAGATTCCCATCATTATGCAATTAACAAAAAGGTCGTCTACCATAGGTTGTACTATAATTTTTCTGTCATGTAAAATGGCGTATTTCTCTTAGCAAAACACTTCAAAATATTTGTCGTTTCATATTCAAAATTTATTGCATAGAATTAATTATTTTAACCATTAATAAGACTACTACACTTTTCAATGCTATATAAACATCATGAAACGGGAATAAACTGAAAATGTAATAAAGTAAGATTTACAAAACTTAAAGAAGAAAATGCAGATACACATTAAGGACGCACTGTAAACCTCTTGAGAATAAATGCAAATATCGTTTGAATATTTAATGCAAACCAAACATTTTAAAATATTTGAATATATAACTGTTGACTTAAGATAAATAACATTACAAGAAATGTATTTAAATTACGTGCGGAAAGGTATTCTCTACAGTGTAACAACAAACACATAGTTTTCATTTAAGATTGGGTTAAATATTACAAAATATAAAATAACACACAATCACAAAGATAAACGTGGTAAATAAAGTATTTCCTGAAATAAATGTAGTTTTAAGCAAACAATGGCATGGATTTTTAGAACTTAAATTAGAAGTAGAAGAAATATTTGGACAAACAAGGAATTTTGTTAGAGGGAGTAGAACTCAACAAATTTTCGAAACTGTCTTCTTATAAATAAATGTTTGCGCAACAAACTAAATATTTTGCAGATAACTATATTAAAGATATTAGGGGCAAAAAATTCTTTTTACCGGTTAGATATTTGAAAATATATTTTTACAAATAAACTTCAAGATACCCGCATATAGTGAAAATGGAAATTATTGATGGTCACGAATTATTTCAATAACAAAATGGTTCGATTTTACCGATATCCTATCAAATAGAATATTAATTACAGAGACAATTAACTTCAAATTGTTATCAGGATATCTAAAAGGAGAGGATCAGGAGTCATTACGCCATACAGGAGTCATTTACAAGGTGAAATCATAACCCATATGTTTCTAATTATGTTGTAGGAGATTGTAAAGAACATACATATGAACTTTTTATGCAACTTCCTTTATTGTTGTTTTAAGCCATATTTTGGTGAAAACAATACTCTAATTTTGTGAAAATATCCCAGGAAAAAAATCATGATATTAAATGTTAAAATATATAACCACATACAGTCACTAAGCTGATCGATTGATGGTTCTTTGACGTCACTTTCGAAATAAACACCAGATCTAATGTGAAGAGGCGCCTCCTCATTTTGAAACACACTCAAATGGCAAGGAAGAGACCTGAGTTGGGATTCCTTTTCCAAGCTTCAACACATGACAAAGCGATGATTTCTGGAAATTTGATGAGGGAGTGAGAAAGAGAGATGAGAGCATCGCACTATAAAGCAATATGAAGGTCTTATGCTCCGGACCTCGTTATTTGAAGCCTCGATCAAGTGACGAGGACGACACCTGATCTGACACTCCCCTCTCCTAATTATCGCACTACGCCAACACGATGTCATTGAGCCTCGACCGATATAACATGTATCGGTTACCTCAATACAACGGATCCTGGAAGTTTGGTAGTCATATTTATGATTATGCTGAAAATAAACAATGCGACCTGTTTTAACCTTACTTTTCTATCTGACCTGGAATTTCCGCTAGATAAAGTATAGGCAGAACGTGATGCTATTTAATCACACCACTATCAAAAGTGCCGTATCTAATTTACTTGAAGCTTTTTATAAAGCTATTTTCTCCTATGGTATCAGTTCTTCCTTTAATATATAAATACATGTGATCTGCTTCTTCAAGAGTTTGAGGGATTATTATTATGTTTGTTTCTTAAAATGTTAACGTGATTGAATGTTGTATTAGTATGTTTAGGTTTGGGGATTTAACTGTTTGTTTTAATGGTGATAAAAATTTAATGCTAAAAGCAGTTCAGACTTTGACTTAAGGGTTCTGGAGTTTCATTTCGTAAATGATATTAACTTATAATTCACTTCAGATTATACATAGATGGATTTAGACGTAAATTTTTCGGGATGTGTTGTCAAACACCCCATTCAATCAAAATGCATTTTTATGAATAAAAAGATCCAAATAGAAAAAAGTTAGTTTAAATTTTAAGTAAACGTTAAAGAGTTCATGTAATACCACTAGAATCATATATAGAAATAATTACAGAGCACCAATGATGAATTATGGATTAAATTGTTCATCAGTTTTATCCATAAATTGTTTTCAGTTAAGAAAAATAAAACTGAACGATAAAATAAGAGTATATAAGAAACGAAAAATGTAAAAGTTTCATTTTTTAAATGCTTTAAACAGTTTAAAGTACTTGAATTATAAATGAGATTACTGAAGTATTATATTTTGCGTGTTTGGAAGCAAGAATTTTTTTTCCATCTCCATTAATTAGCAAAGAAATTGTTTATTTTTCTAACACTGATAAAAGTAAGAAACACAGAACATATATATTTTTATCTTTTTATCTTTGTTACGCTTACAGTAGTTTTTTTCTCGTTGTACCGTGGATAAAAAATTTATATCCTTTATTAAATAAAGTTCTCGAATATATATTATCTTATTCTAATTTTCTCTATTTCATAATATTTTAAGTCACTTTAAATTAAACGGACCAACTCCTAAGCAGTATTAGTTTAAAACTTCTAAAGCAATCGCTACACCCATGGAAGGAATTATTGATGTCCATTTGAATTAGATATAGATTGATGTAGAAATGAAATATAAGAATCAAGTGATTCTGTGTGAGTTCATAGAGCCAGTATCTCTGATTTCGAAAATAACTTCACAATAATTTCCAGAAATGTTTCATTTCGGCTTGATAAAGACCATAAAAAACAACAGAGGAAAAAGTTATGTCATTTTAATTAAAGCCAAATCCTTTTTAAAATACAATATGTTACACAACATACATACAGGGATGTCTTAAGGCATGGGCGAACTGGGCCCGGGCCCAGGGCCTCACCCTAGGTGGGGGCCTCGTTTCGTTCCCAACTCTGTCTTAATAAGATCATGATCCAAATAATTTTAATGGCCAAATATTATTCTCGTATATATTCTCGGAAAAACAGGGAATTTCAAACTGCATGTCAACTGGCAAAGGTGGTAAGATTGTATTATTATGCAATGACCGTTGTCCATGTTTAGGCTTAGGCCTAATACCATAAACAATCATTCAACTCATTTAGTTGAAATGAAACCCTCGGTCGGGCCAGTTTTTGCCTAGATTGTTCAGATTTTGAGTCGTACACATTTGTTTCAAATTACTGTTTGTATGAGTATTGACTGTATATTTTTAAAGATCTTAGGCAGGGCCTACTTTTGCATTGAGGCATTCTCTGAGTCCAGGGCCTCAAAGAGTCTTAAGACGTTCCTGCATATATACACTCAAGATGGATCGAGTCCCAGTCATTAATTCCTAGATAGAGAAATGTAGACAAGAAGAGATAGGGAAATGATTACGACTCAGAAAAGAAAAAAAGATCCTTTAATGAACAAGTTGCGTAATGTAAAATGTTACACAGCTTAATTAAAAAAAAATACATCCACCTCTATTACACAGTTCACAACAAAACGTGGGATTGAATCAATTATAACACATATAACCCCTGCAATAGATTTTGCAATAAACATTGTAACTCGGCAGTTAAGTGTGGAAAAATTGCTTTTGGAGCACACCTTAAACATGCTTTATTAGCAAGTTATTTAGTGACCTGATAAATCATGGGAGTACCTTAAAGAGGACATTTAAAGGTAATTGAATAGCCACCCACACGCACGCTGAAGCTCTTCCCACACTGCGACATCTTATACTTGTAGGAACAAATGCCAAATCGGATGCCGGATTGACTACCTACTCAATATATATGGTGACCATCACCAGTGAGACTGAAACAAAATCCATCGCAGAATATTATGCGTTTCCAATATTGGCTCAGTGTGGTAGACGTCTTAACGAACGTCAGTACTTTAATTCAGAAATGCATAGTCATTACCGAATGGTTTCCCTTGATACTACCAGTTGTCTGGAACATAGTAAATGGCAAGGAGTCGGTTCTACCTATAATGTTGGAGTGGTCTTGATCACTTCAGTGATAATCATGTTCATTAGTTTTCTTATGTGGTACCAACTTTTTGAGAATGGTATTTCTTCTTTTCCTAAGCCATTACTGCTAACAAGGAGAACATTATCATTTTGACAAAGGTGGGGATCAATTCGCCTATTCGAACAACCTGTTCCACTCAGAACTGCTATACAACTTACCTAAGAATACATTAACATCACAAAAACGTGCAACTAAACCCTTTAAATTGCCTTGTAGAGTAGCATGAAAAACATCACAAACCGGTTTTTAAATTACACATGTTAAGCATGCTTATGCTTAACATGCGCATAGCACGCTTCTCCGAGCGTCTTTGGTGTCGAATGCGCAATCAGTTACGTATTACCACCTCTAATGTATATGTACATGTATACTCATGTATACATACATATATACATGTCGTGGTTTTTTAGTGAACTTCAAGACATTTTAATTTAACCGTCTTTATTCCATGAGATAATTTTGTAACCTGTTTGTAAGAGAGAGAGAGAGAGAGATGGACACGTGTTAACCATATGAATAGGCGGCCCCCTTAGAAGCCACATGCTCTTCAAGTACGCTTCTGATTCAAGAGGTATACTTGAGAATTTAAGCATGCCATATAGGTAATAAAAATTAATGGTAGGAGCGGCGAAGATGTTTAAAAGCCATGTGTATACATTTCCGAACTGGGTAATAAATTTAATACTTGAAGACGTAACGGGAAAATAAAAGTTAGAAGGGGACTAGTGATTTAATTTTAGATCTAATTTAATTATCCTTACATACATATATATTATTAAAACGTGAATACCATTGGTACTTTTATGGAATTAAAGATTTTTTTTAAAGTCATGGGGAGGATTTAAAAGAGTGACTGTTATATTTAGAACGTATATACTTCTTACTCTTCCTATATACTACAATTTTAAAATTTTTGATTGATTGTTTCCTTCAAGCTTTGTTTATGTGAATAATTAGTAATGTATTATTGAAGTGAAAACTTCTTTAGCCGCGTTGGACACTTTTTGGTAGGGGGAAATCTTATGGGTTCGTGTCACCGACATGCTCATGACTGGCCCACGCGAAGTGTTCTGTGCGCCTTAGACACTTTTTGGGTAAATGAAATTTCGTGCGTTCGCGCCACCGATATGTTTACACCAGTATATCTGTAGCTATACAACTGCCGTATAGTACTGTATATATCTTATAAGTGAAATTGAATGGATTTAGTGAAAAGTTCAATGTGTATATACTGTGCATTGTTGAAATAGTGTTTTTGTTTGATTATTAGTTGAATCGTTTAATTGAAGAATCATTGTGCAGTACAATAGTGAGTACCAAATAAATATACTAATATTTTGAAGATAAAAAATAAATAACAGAAAATTATTTTAAATACACGTATTTATTCTGGTGTTTGAAAATTTTGTATTATTTATTTTCTAATAATTAACCTCTGTAATGCTTCACGCAATCCGGATTAGTATTTCACAGTAGCTTAGACGTTTTCTTACTATCGTGGTAAAACAGACTTCTAGTTGTTTCGTCATATTTTTATCGTGGAATTTGAAATTAAAAATTTTATAAAATCTAATAATAACTCAAGATTAATGTGTTGAAGTTTAAAATATGGTTATTAATGCAAAATTATAGTTTATTACCTTATATCATTAAAATATTTAGTTTAAAATAATGAAAATGGCTCTGACTGTCCAATGATCGAAAACTCAGTACTACAAAATATAAAACGACGATCGATGCGGTTTTTACGCGATACTTAGATAAATTTGAATAAAACATTTTCCTTTCTTACTTTAGTTACCATAAGTCTATTGCATCTTTTTTAGAACAAAATGAAATAATTGAAAGTACAAAAAGTCTAAGTATTGTTGAAATTAATGATGACAATGATGCAAAAACAATTAAAATAATGTTAAAAATCAAGTACATTAAAATTTAAGTAAATACAAACACTATCCATAAATAGCATGATTGTATGTTAATTGTTATTTCAATTGAATTGTATATATATATTTTGTCATGATCTTGTACAAACCGTAATATATTTGAATAATAAAAAAAGCAATATAGACATGCATATAATTGTTGCTCGGAGTGTCAATAGATGTGAAAACCAGATTCATCTTGATAATTTTAATTCAATCATTATGAAATTTCAAATTTTAATACTAAAAGTTCTAAGTTTTCACTTCTATCGGCAGTCTCTATGACTGCAATTTTTTTTTTTTATTTTTAAATTTCAAAACAACTGAAAATTATAACCCAAATCAATTGAAAAACGTATAAATATAATTACAAATATGCAAAAACACCGAGGATTTGTAACATTTAGTAATGAATGATTGAATACAAAAATATTTAATATATTTATTATTATTTCATTATTTTTGATTAAAAAAGAATCCCTTTGGAGTCATTTTTTTTTCTTTATCTAAGAGCCGGATTAACGCTCCCGAGGTTACAGTGATCTTTCTTCTCCAAAATGATGTTTATTGTCTTTGATAAATATGAGTGACACTCCCTTGGGTTCCCTTAGCGATTTTTTCCTGGTCCTCATTGTTATCAACCAATACTAACATTTTTATTTCTCCATAAATCTTGCGTCTGGATCAAAGCCATACAATTGTTTGCCTGAATAAATTTGGTTAATAGTAAATTAACGAATATTTTACCGAAATCTTGTCCATTGTGCTTCTAAATGTGAAGGTCTATTTTCATCACAGTTAAACGTTTCTCATTCGGCACTTTGGCGTCAGATATTTATTGAGCCTTAGAATGTAGGGATTGGACTCCGCTCGAAGAAAAGGTAAGTGTAAATGTACAGAAATTTGAACTTTGACAGAAAATGAAATTGATACTAGGATTTGGTGTCACAGAGTTTTTAAGCTATTATTTTAAATGATAAGAATGAAGAAAATTAGTATTTCCATTCCTACATCAGGACACGAGAGAGCTTTAAGACGGCATTTGATTTAATGTGGATTGGTCCCCATTAATGCATACTATTGATTTTATCAGATTCGAAGTACTCATAATCTAATGGCTACTAAATTTCTAAGTGACCAATAAAACTACAAAGAGACGCAATCGATTATCTTAACAAAGAAAATACAGAACACACAAATCAAACACAACCAATATTCCAGGCATGTCTTTTTGAATGATTCTTTCAGATTAATTGATTCCCATATGTGAATAAGAAATTGACAGGTGTATCACTGATGAGATGCCGGATTGCTGATGTGAAAGCTGTGTAAGGACGACATGATGCTATTTATACAGTAGCTTTGAATGTTCCTATAGTAGGTTTGAGAGTGTTAAAGATAGTCTGAGATAGTGTGTTGAAGCGTCTTGGGGTGTAGTCAAAAGTCTGTGGGTTTCCCCTTTTAGTTTCTTCAAAGGTGGGGTATGCCTCGCTTTCAAAAGCAACACATGACGCAGAATAGCTTCTGCCAAGCTCCGACGCTCCAGCATTAAAATTCAACTTTGTCATGACCAATATAGAACTTTCTTTTAGCCAGATACGGGTCTGAGGGTTCCGAGAAACCCATGCACCCGAAAACATATCCGTAGATCCGTAGAATCACTTCTGTTTGGACGTACCCGGGATTACAATTCGGCAACTGGTTCTTATCACCCCTCGTGCGGTAAACTTTGAAGCCGGAGATTGGCGTGGGAACTCTGCCGGTCACTTCTGTGTCAAATGGATAAAGGGAGGTCAAAGGCTGACTTGCCTTCGAGCATAAGCGTCAGATTGTCCTGTCTTGAATACTTTCCCACGCGAAACTATGTAATCATTAGAAAGTCATTAGTTCCCGACAGGCAATCGGTCTTTTGGTTGAGACCACTGCAAAAGTGAGAACAAAGAGATTTTTACCGTAGTCAGGCAAAAGCGTACGTTACGTAAATCATTATTTTCTCATGAGTCTATAGTTTTCTTTAGGTAATTTTACGAGAATTTTATGTTAGAACTTTCGGAAACATTCTCCGAAAAAGTTATATTTTGGGGTATATATAAAATCTTAACCCTTAAATTTGTGTTTAGACTTAATTTTGATTTTTTATTTATTTCTAAGTATATATTTAAACATATTTCTTATTGGTCATCCTTCTATCCCGTTTCTGACAAAATAGTGATGGATAAGCTGATTTCTTTTTAGAAAAATTCTAATTTGCAATCGATTTCTGACTCTATATAAATCGATATTTTATCAACATTTCAACCTAATGTAGATATTTACATTTTTTGTTTATTATAGCCTCAAACACACACAATAATTTTTGTTACATATTTTAAAATTCTTGAAATTTTATATATATGTTATTTTGAGTTATTCAATATAAAGTTTTTATGTTAAGCATTTATGCTTAATTGTAATCCTGAAATAATACTGAGTCCACCGTTTTATAATATGTGTACCATATTATCATTATGTGATCGTAAAAGCTGATTTCAACAAAAGAACATTGTTATTCTGAATATATTTTTCATATTTTAGACAGATTTTAAATTTTTTTGTACAAATATGGCATTTTATTCATTATTATAAGATAATTCTCATTTCTAATTATTGAAAAATCAGTGTTTAAGTAACTTCAGTGTAAATTTGTTTTCTAATCAGAGTTCAATAACCCCAATATAGCCTTCTAGAAAACCGGATATTGTTCTAAAAGAACCTAGCAGAGCATAAATATAGTTCTCAAATTAAAGTTAAATTACAAAACCTAAAGTGTGACAAGTGTTGTAATAAGCATTAATAAGTAACATTGAATATTATAACGTATTAATAGGATTAGTAATTAATGATGCATATTATTAAGCACAATTTTTTATTCATAATTACTGAAAAACCTCAGTGTTATTAACAAATTTACACTTTTTTCTTCCTAAATAACTGGAAAGTCCAAGCAGTTTAGGGGTTTCTAAAGGCTCGGAGCATTGTACAGAAATAAAATAATATATATATATATATATATATATATATATATACATATATATTATGTCATAGAAATATTTTTTGTCGTTTTTGCTTTGTAATCATATATAAAGAATCATCTCTAACGCGTCCGATTATTTTTATCCATTCAAAATACCATTTAAAACTTTTTATATGAAATATCGAGACAAAGAAAACAGTCTTGGTTTGCATTTCGGCTGGAAAACAGCATTTTTTTCCCTTTGCTAAAGCCCAATACTCACAGAAGGGAGAAAACAAAGATAAGACCTTGCTCTGACAACTAAAGAAAGAACTTCTCTCCAGATCAGCGGAAACGGACCCGGACGGACGGAAGGAAACGAGGGTCATCGATACCACGTGATCCTGGTAAATATGGAAGAGCGGAGGGCCTTACTCCTTTTTTAGCCCACCCCCTCTTTCAAGCTTTTTTTTACTGCTTCTTATGCTGTTTCTTTGAATAACGATGCGACTTTCCCTTCTCTTTTATTTCCATTTCGTTCTTGTCTATCCAAACGATTCACTCTCATCCACCCCTGCGACCACCCCTCTCGAAGGATCTCCTTCTTTTCTACATCTGGAATTCGAAGGATTTCTGTTTCGGGTGTAGAAGAGGGCTTGCTTTGAAAAGAAGAAAAAGAAGTATTACGTTTTGTTGAGTTTATATGTATATACGACCTTCGGTGTTTTTCTTCTTGCAAATTTGTGTTATTTATGTTCCTGGCACACCCTGAGCCAACCCCAAGGGTAGAATAAGTTTGGTAATCATCGAGTTTGTCACGGAGTTTGAAGCATTGCAGATAGTTCTGTCGTAGAGTAATATGATTATAAGTGTAAAATATGTTTGTTATGCTTCTTTTTTTTTCAAAAATTGTGAATGGTTATTGATATGAAATAAATTGGTACATTGAAAAATGTATTGGAGAGAATATTGCATTTTTTCCCATTTAAGTAGCACATATATTTTTTTTACTTATGATACTTTGAGTTTTCTCTATAAAACTTTTCCTTACTCCAGATATTATTTTTTTGAAGCTAATATATCAATGCATTCTACATCATTATTAGACTGTTAATTAATAAGATTTGGAAAATAATAGTGTAAAAATAGAAAAAAATACGAACACAATTATTTAAAGCATGGGAATGATTGTAATTTAATATAATAAATCGGAGCCGGTTTTATTTAAAAGAACAAAATTGTGTAAATTATTTTCTAAAAATGTTGAACTAATATCAATTATGAAACTATTGTTAAAATGTTCATATAGCACTTAGAAAGTTTTTTATTAAATTAATTATAATATAACTTAAATGTACTATTTGTTCTTAAACTAAATACTTGGGCCACACCAAACCGATGTAGTGGTTAGAAATCCATATTGCTGCGCCATTGGGGCTGGGCTCGAATCTCAGAGAAGGTATAGATGCTTGAAAAGTATAGTGTCTTTGTGGCATGGAACAATACGAAATAGCCATGAATTCGTAAGTCCTCTCGTGAGGATGGTGGAAGGGGAAGATAGGTGGGGTCTCTGACCCTCAACAGAGTGTTCTCCCTCAAAATTGGTATTGAACAGAGCCAAATCATACCTGTATGATGCTACAGCTAACGTACAGCCAGCCCTTTGTCACGATGAATTTCGTAGGCCTCGTTCTGACGCCGTCAGACAGGTGGCATTAGAAACAACAACAACAAACTAAATATTTTTGTTCCATTATTGCATTTGATAACTCGTGAAAATGAGGTCAAGAATTTTATCTATCCTTAAACTATTAATTTCGTTTCTGCATTATAAATGACATTAATATAAACATATCAACGAAGGTGAATCATGATTACCTTTTCAGTTCTAATCCATCATTTGAAGTAAAGATGGTAAAAAAGAGATTTTAAAATGACTATAATTTTCTGTTAGCCAAAATCAGCCATCTTCATGAATTTCGCAAATTAAACTATTTATTTTTTATTAATGTATGTTTGATTCTGTACATGGGAGAGTAAGACAAATAATTTTTCAGGAAAATAATCTAGAAAATATTCGAAAAATAAGATTGTACTTACTGCCAGCCACATTTAAAAATTAAAGATTCAAAAATTTGGATTTTGATTTTTTTTTTTGTATATGGATCACGCCCGGGCGCGTATTTTGTTCTGTACCATACAGTAAATATATAACATTTGTACCATTGCAGTAAATATATATCGTTTATACCATTGCAGTAAATATATATCATTTGTACCATTGCAGTAAATATATATCGTTTATACCATTGCAGTAAATATATAAGAAAAGCAATACATATGAATCATATAATGCGAATAAAAAAAATATGTTCTCTAATTGTTATTTTTTCGTCAGAAATCATTTAAGCAAATTACGATAAAAAAAGAGAACTTTTCCAACATAATATAGTATAACATAGTTTTATACATCATGTGGAAATTCATTTTCTTTTTTTTTTTATGATTTTCGTTGTAAATCCCTAAGAAAATTATGTAAATTAAAAAAATCATAACAAAGATGTTTTAGACAGTATTTTTCTGTGTCCTAAAAATACTTTCCTTTCAAATTTTAATTTAGTAATATCATGTGAGTGTAATTTATTTGGTTGAGATATTTAAAAATGAATATAGAAATTTGTTGGAGTTAATAAATACACTCTTTGAGGTTTTTGCTTTATATTAAAGTTAACACACATGCGTTTACACAAAGTAAAAATATACGTCAACTGTTAAACTGTAGAATATTCTGAACTTTCCAACTTATCATTTGAAACTATTAAGATTAAAATACATTAAAACGATATGCATAAGACTAATTTGAAAAACAACGTACAAAACGTTTCGATACACAGTTGAAGGAAATTCTGTGAATGTTTAGTTATGAGTTTTAAAAAACAAAAGAGAAGTTCTTGTAAGAAAAAAATTTTCTCACTTCCATAACTCTTTTTATTTTACATTATAAGTCCATAATCGTCACATGTGCATATGCGAAGTTAAGGTAATTCAGTAAATCCACTGCCAAACTAGAATATTCTGTTAGTCTAAAAACTTATCATTTAGAATTCATTACATTTAAAAAATTCAAAACTAATATTTTTGAAACTATTTTGAAAAACAAGCGCATTTTAATACATATCTAAATGACCTTTCTTGTATTTAACGTTGTGATATTTAAAAAAAAATCATTACATTAAAAAAAAGATCCCTTCCCACTTGATTCAAGGTACATGAAATTTTAATTCCTTTCCACCTACACGCTGCGGTTTATCCTTCAATGTCCATTCCACCAGCGATACAGCAAGGTCCCCTGTCGTAATCCCGCTCCGGCCCAGACGACGATCCATTAGGAAACGTGGCGGTTATTTTTATACCTCTAATATCATAACCATAACTAGCCGGGAACTAGGCTCGTGATAGGTTGCGAGTGGATGCGAAAGAAAGCGAAAAAATAAGAGCCTTCGCCGGCACTCATATAAACCACTCAATATGAGGTTCACATGCGGGGAAAGTAATGGCGACATAAACTCCCCAGTGTCTTGGTGGAAAAGCGATCATAATTCTTGATTGGCCGCTGCATCAACTCCGTTCCATAATCCCAGCCGAAGATTTTTCATGACCCACGTAGAATGTCGCTAATTAAGGCGGACCCAAAATTTTGTTTTGGATCTAAGAATGCTAAGCTTGTTTGATGAGACTCTGCGACAGCAATAAAGGGTATCCTGTGATTAATATTGCAAACATCCGCAGCAGCGGCATTGAATCTCTTCTCAGGTTTTGAAGGGTATTTTTGCAGGAGGATTCATTATTGCCTGTAGCCTTCGAAATAAATTACCCCGCAGGAAATGTTTTCTGTAGTGTGGGTGTGAAGTAAATGATAGGTGGATGAATGGTGCAGTTGGGGTAAATGGTGTGATGAGGAGATTCATTCGAAGCAATTACTAAATGTTGGGGGAAGTGGCAGGAAATGATCGCCTTAATGTGTTTTTATTCTGCCTCGTAAATATGAATGCTGTCGTACCGCGCGATTCGAAGAAGTACGCAAGGATGGGCATAAATGTGGAAATATTCTATTTCGGAACATATTGCGATTAATGTTAATGACTAACTTGTGTGTATAAAGTTTTTTGCCAATCTTCATAAAAAATTATGATAGTATGGATTGCATTTTCAGACAAAATCATTTTCGAAATTTCGTATTCTAATGTGTACTGTATGCAACCAGGTTCGGAACCTTAGTTTTGAAAAATTGTTTAAATTAGTATAATTTGTTAAATTAACTTAGAATACAGTCGAATTTCAATATTATGAACATCTGTTTAATGAATTTTTATATTTTACGAACTTTTTTCTGGATTAAAGAACATTTTACTATTTTCTTTGTAAAATAACCTGTAAATAGTGAAGTTAATTTTCTATAGTACGAACTTTTTCTCTTGTAATTCGATTTTTTTCTCCCTATTTTAAAATAATCCAATGATTTTTTTAAAAATTATTCTCTCTTTTAGCACATTTTATGATGATCAATGACTTTGGACTGCTATTAACAGGTGCCTAACTCCCGTAGAACAATGAAATATTACCATAATTGTTCAAACAAAAAATTCAAATTAAACTAACTGATTTTATCAGTAATCAAATTTAGACACGCATGTGGTAGACTATGCTTAAAATTGATCTTTTTAAAATAATGTTCATTTAATATTACTCGTAGGTTTAAAATTGCAAAATATTGTTAAAATATTAATCAGTTTTAATATAAAATTATTTTTAAAATTGGAAATACATTGTATTCCTGGGCTATGTCTTTCCTTTCTCCACCCCTTGTTTTTCTTTGCAGATCAATTTTTGATGGGTAAAATATATAAAATAAATACATATTAATTTTCAAAAAAAGTTGGGGGGAAATAATTATTTTTTTAAGGGACATGGTACGTTTTACGAAAAAATTTTTAATTTAAGGATTTTCAAATTTTTTTGGCTGCCTCCTATGTGTGTATACTATGTAAAACAGATTTTCTAATCAAAATTTCATAAACAGCTAACTATTTTATTTTTTAAGGAAAAAAACTCAAAATTTGTGTAGTAATTTTAAAATGCTACTCCTCCTACAAATATTTGCGTACACGCTTGAAATTTAATTTACAAGTACGTCAAACTATGTATAACAAAAGTTGGTATGGGTTTTGCGATAGCATGATTTTAATTTGTGCAATACTTCATTTTATGAACGCTAAATGAAAATTCCTTAAAAAATGTATAAATTCTGAGTTCAATTATTTAAAAAAAAACAAGTATTGCTTTGATTCAGAAATCCATACCAACTTTTCTTACATGAACTATTAGCTATAGGTAAAAAAATTCAAAGCTTTAGGCACAATAAAAAAAAAGCCTTAGCATTTTAAATGAAGACAAACTAGTTATTTTATCTTTCTGAGATAAGTAAGTTTAAAGTTTTGATTTGCCATAGGGATGTGAATAAAAGCTAACATAAAAGCTATCATAATTCTGCCTTTTTTAAAGTTAAAAGCTTTCAAATTTTGTGAAGTTATAGAAAAGTATGTAAACAAATAATTTGTGCTAAAAATATTATATTTGATTTTTTGATCAATTTTTGTCAATTGAATTGTATTGTGTCCCCTTAAATAATAAATAGTGTTTATGAATTTAAAATTTGATTTATGTTGTTTTAAAAGTATATTAAAAGATGAAAGTCCATTTAACGAATTTTCATGTAACGATTTTTTTTCGGGATAAATCAACTTTGTTAAATAGAGGTCTGCTCCATACTCATAAAACTATTTTAAGAATATTATTAATAAAAAATTAAATCAATTTCATTTTTTGGTTAAAAAAAGGCATTTGTTCAAAACATTCTCATTTTATGAAAAATGCTTCTATAAAAATTATATTGTGCCTATATATAGCTAAAACTTCTGTGTGGATCTTGAACCAAGAATTTTGAAATATATAATTTAGAAGTGGATTTTTATTCATGTTTTAATACATCAGAGTAGATAATATTTTTTTAATAAAAGCCGGCTTTTTTATTGTAATTGGGGACAACACTGGAATTATGAACTTTTCGAAAATCCTAATTCAGGCTCTGTAAAGAAATATAAGCTATACATAAGCAAAATATTATTATTATAGAAGCATTTTCTATAAAAAAGGATAAATAAGATACTATTGTATGTTATTTTCTAAAAGAATAACATACATTTGTGACGGATCTATATGGTTCCTTCCACTAACTCTTCGGGAATTCGTTTAGAGAAATATTTTTCTCAACCAACTATCACTGAAGGTAAGAAAACATGATTATGCAAATTAAGTTTTTTTTATAAATTCTGTATTCGCGAGTTTTGAGAGTTAGTGAGTCGAGGATAGTGAATTATTGCAGTGCAGAACTAAGTTTATAAAAGTGCATATTGAAGATTTCCCAGTCAGGATCGGATTTGATCCCGTCAAGTATAAGCATCCAAGGCCTCAACAGTAGGACTTCGACTTAACAAGAGTACAGGTATTGTAAGCATTATTTAAATATAAGTTAGAACATAGCTTGTAGTGCGAGGCTGAGTTGAAATAGAGTCTGTATATGTTATCGTGGAATCAGTTGAGGGTCCGTAAATATTATCCCCAGGCTAACTGGTCTCACCTTCACGCTCTTAATTTTGATCAACAATCTTAATTGGATTATTATTGTGCTTGTTTGATATTTTGTGACAGTAAAATAATTAGAGTGAATCATTTCGACTGATTATTCAGCTCTCCTCACGCATCTAGCCGGGTCTGAGAGTAGACAAGGGGATTAGAGGGAAGTAGGGGCATATATATACATTACACATTCAAAATAAATATTCGATTGTATGTTAATTTTTACTTCATTTTCTTGGGAAAAAAATTGCGTTTAAAATTTTTACTGTAAAATAATAGCCTTTAAACAACACTTGTTATGTGTATATTCAAATCCACGTTACATTAAATATCAAAACAACTATCAATTATACCTTAACCACACATTTAACTTGTTCACATGTAGTACATAATCAATAGAATTTAAAATAGAATATTTTTTAAATGATATGTTTTTCGTTTTAGCCAGAAGTTTCTTATCATTTCATATATACCAGTATGAATTTCTATACATTCTTTAAATTTCGCATGTCATATAATTACTAAAATTTGTAAAGGAACATTTTCGTGAAATTGAATTAAAATAACTAAAAAGTATATTTATTGAAAATTTGATTCTTCTTTGAAAATTCTCATAATACAGCGTATTGTTGAGAGGAAATTAAAATGCGAACAAATTCCTATTCAGGTAATAATTAATTAATACATATGGGAATTCACAAAAATGCCAAAACATTTCTTATATAAATCAAGATTTACAATGTTCAGTTTTGATAACATTATATTAAGCTTTTTAGAAATCATTTTTATCATAAATGCATATTATGAGTGTGATCTGCGTTTTTTATTCCTGTATATTCAGGCGTATTACTTGCAAAGGCGTATAACGTATTATGCATCAATACTTTAAAACTGCATTTCTAAAGTTGTAAGTATATTCGCTGTATAACGACAACATTTTTTTTACAAAGAAACCTGAAATGTGCACGTTCTTTGAACTCTAGAAAAAGCGTGAGAGGGAATAATTGAAGCATAAAATGAAATTAATCCTGACATAGTTGGGACGTTATCTATCGTCGTCCTTTCATTAAGTCTCTTGTAGAAATACTTCTTTAACAGTTGTTTGGGTTTAAAACCGCCCTCAGTAGAGCGAACGCAAATTTATGCTAATTTGAGTGCTATTTAAACCCTGGTAATTTGTGTGTTACAGTTAGTCAATACGCTGTTATTAACCCGGCCACACTCGCGGGAAAAAAAACGACCTACAGTTCTCGCGCAGGGTGGGTCATACCCAAGGGTGTTTACATTGTTACCGTAAAATTTCTATACAAAGGCTAAAAAGGAGCAAAGTGAGAAGTACAACATGTTTATTGCATTTTTCTCACGTAAATTTAGTTTTTCTGTTCTTTTTATGAGGGCATTCAGTGCATTGTTTATACACACCTTTAATCGCGTCGTGAGTAAGTGCGATGTTTTCCCTGGATTATAATTTTTTTAAATCTGTATCTTTTTCAAACTAAACATATAGGAGTAAATTTTTTTTTATTCTTTAAATTTAAAAATTTGGGAATTTCTTTTTTTTATTTTCTCTTACTTTGTTCCAGTAATAATGTTTTTTTTTTTTCAAAAGTTCATCTGAAAGTGGATAAGATGTGTACCACTTATCTCCTTTAAAATTACGTTCTTCTCAAATGTTTTTGTGTCTCTATATATAAAACATTTATTTTCAACAGTGTCTCCTTTTTCTAAATCAGGATCGATTTAAGTGGAGGAATCATACTTGCTATTATACTTTTCATTTGCTTTTTCCTCATCATAACCGCGAAGAGAATTTCTTCATCTAAAAATATGTACTGTTGTAATATATCTATTAAATACTGTATTTATTAAATTACTTAAATACCACATTTCTTCATCATAACTACAATAATGCACCATAGAATAAGGAAAATTTAAAACGTGTTCATGCATTCAGAACTAATTGTAACGGTGATTCACGCACAGGGTATGACATACCCGAAGAGGTAATTTCCAAAAATATATTTTTAGAATTCGCCTACAACCTAAGGCTCTTCAAAGGATATGATCTTATAATCAGCTACACCAGAAACTATCCATTTTCCAAAAAAGTTTTAGAAGTAGCGTTGAAAAAAGTTAGACGGTGGGTATGACACATTCTGCGCGAGTAGTGCCGGGTTAAGTGAGTTATAGTTTTAAGTAATAAGATAAGTGCATGTCACTTTCCCTTTCTAATTTTAAAATTGGAACATATTGTAAAATAATTTTTAATTAAAGGAGATACAAAACATATACCAAGTTAACAGATACCTTGATACAGAATGCCTCTCAACTGCCGAAGAAGAAATCTTCATAGATTTCACACACGTCAAGTGAAGAAATAAAAAAAGGAAATTTAGTAATAAATCACTCTTTGAATTTTTGGCAGTTGTGGATGATGGATTTTCTGCTCTGAAAACAAAAGTATTTCGTATACTATTACCGTTTCCAACTCTAATGCTTATTAAACCTGTTTTATTAATTTTCTGTTGATAAAGTAATTATCAAATAGGGGAGACCGGGGCAAGATGACGAATGTCTTAATTTTTCCATATTCCACTAGGTAACAGCATCAAATGAACACTACTGGCTCTTCTTTTGGCCGTTCGTTAAACAATAGTATAGACACGCTGAAATCGCCATTTTTGTGTTAGTTGCGAAGCTTTGATTGTTTTTTGCTGCCACGATATAACTTTTATGCATGTGTAAATAAGCTCTGCTACAGATACAGGTAAGATATAACGTTTCTCTTTAATATTTATTAGTAACTTGGTTTAAATACTGCCTATTACCATGCATAAATGTCAATTATTTGTCTTCCTTCATGGTAATGAGAACGAATATTTTTAAGCAGACAATCTGGGGCAAGATGACTATCCGAAACACGGGGCAAGATGACGAGATCGTCATCTTGCCCCGTGTTTCGGAATTTATTAAACTAACTGTTGTTGTCCATTCTATTAAATTCTGTGAACACTTGTTTGTCGGTGTGTATGTCCACGTGACATTGCGCTTCCATCTCATCTGGGGTTAAGGGGTGCATCGGATCGGGGGTGACCAGAGGAAGACATTTTTCCCATCCTCTAAGCCATCCTTTTGCCATCCCTAAAGAGGAAGGAATGCTACAATAATTTGTTACTTTAGAGTTACTGGCTTTTACCTGCCATCTTTTCTGATTTTTTTGCGAGAAAACGAATGCTTCCTGAACTTGTAGAAAGAGCTCCACCAGGAATTGTAGGCAACTGTAGTGATAAGGGTTGCGACAATCAGGGCACCTTTTTCTCTTTTTTGAAGCACTTTTATCTTCATGTAAAACCAAGCAAAGAATCTCCTACTCTGTTGATTTTTGACAGACAAAAAAAACTTACATAACTTAAAAACACCATCATGGTTGGGTTGCCGCCGCACACATCGCATCTTCTCCAGCCCTTGTTGCGTCATTTTTCGACCAGTTAAAAACGTACTATAGCCAAGCATGTGACAACTTTATGGTCACTCATCCAGAACAAACTATCACAGATAAAAATATTGGTGAGGTTTTGAGCATCACTTACTTCAAATCAGCTACAACTGTAAATACCATTGAAAGGGTTTACAGAATGTGAGATTGGACCTCATAATTCTCTAATGTTTAGCGAACATGACTATGCTGCTGTAAAATCTACTAACCATGATGCTGTTGGCGATGAAACTGAGAATAATAGTGCTACTCCTCAGACCCCGGTAGTAGGAAACCAACATATAAACCCTCCAGAAAAACCAGAACTTTTGGCAAATGCTGATTCCAATGCACCACAGAAGCTGTTGCTGTTTTTTATTTCAAACCATTGCCTAAAACAGCATAATGTGAGAAAAAAAGAAAAAGCAAAAAACTGAGCTCTAGCATTCTTACAAGCACACCCATCAAAGAAATGTTAAAACAAAGGGAAAAGCAGAAGGAAGAACGGGAAGTTTTTAAAAAAAAACAGAGAAAAGAAGCTTGTGAAGCTAAAAAGGGAGTGAAACAACTCAAACTGTTCCTGTAAGCCTAAGTCTATAAAATCCAGGCCAAACATTCCAGTTGTATCAACTTCAAAGGACGGTGTCATAAGATGTCCTGCTTGTGAAGAGGAACCCTCCGACAGAAGAATGGATCCAGTGCTGTAAATGCCAAGAGTGTTGGCAGGATGAATGTTCCAATTGTAAAAATGGCATTTTTATTTGTGACTATTGTTAGATACACAACTAAACATTTCAACATTACGTTACAATGCATTACGCTCAGTTTGATACTTTGTAAGATGTAAAAACACAGTTATCATTTGTTAAACCATGTAACACATTTAAAAGATAAAATATGTTCAACCTTTTTCAGTGTCACCATATTGCCCCAAGACTAAAGTCATCTTGCCCCGATACTGGGGCAAGATGACGATTTGTTAAGGTTATGAAAAAATAAAATTATCCTTTACTTCTTTTATTTGAAAAATTAAATGGTAATATGTTTTAATACTACAAAGGAATACTCTAACAGTTCATGTAAAATTGATTGTACTACCCTTAAAAATAAATTAATAAACAAAAAAAAAATTGTTAACGTCGTCATCTTGCCCCGGTCTCCCCTACATTGTGTGTGTAGTTCTCGTACATTTATAAGTATATTGTATCAGTGTAAATGTGCATTTTATTTTTTATTACGCAAGAATGTATTTTGTTTTGCTTCATTTCAATAAATTAATAAAATTTTAAATAATCTTTCATTTTAGACTTTTTGATGTGCTTCCACTTAGGATTACCATGCCCTCCTAGAAAGCCACGCCCCACAGTTTGAGAACTACTGACCTATGGGATTGCATTGAATTAAAAGTACATCTAAACATAAAAAAAAACTCTAACTCAAGTAAAAGGAAAAAAGAACAGTAGAAAAACAGTTTCCCCCTAACAACCTAAAATTAATCGGTTTCCCGAAATTTTAACACTACATATACAACATTAAACAGAAGAAAAGTGCCATGGTTCCAAAATCGATAGAAAAAAAGTCTTTTAAAGGCCATTTCCTTTAAGCAAAGGCATTCTAAAAACTACCTGAAAGAAAATAAAGAAAGAAACTATACATTCTACTTTATTCTATGTGCCATAAAAAATATTTTTTATTATTTTTTATTTTCTTGGAATTGGAAACAAACCAATAAATTTCTGGTCTACAACCATCCAAAATAAAACAATTGTCTTTTAAAGTGCAGTTACGGGATATAAAAACCAACCCAATGGGCTGAACAATTATTTCGAAGTAAAATCTTTCATCCCCTCTGAATTGGATGAAGGATTTTTGTTATTGGTTATTGCTCCCCAATTGGTGACCCGGTCTCTGCTTCCCAATTAAATGGAAAACAGGAAATGTTTTCGACTCAAAACCCCGAAATGATTGGTGAAATTAATTTCGATCAGGTGAAATGATATTGTTGCAATGTAAATATGTTTACCCGCTTTGTTGATTTAAAATCCAGTTGAAGCAAGGATTGTAAATAAATGTAAACGGGATTTTAAGATTAAAATAAATAAAGTTTATATAGTTAGACTATTTGTTTACTCTCAGAAATAGAGTTTTAAATATTAATTTTAAGAGCGTAATCTTGAGTATTTTGTAAATTATACATTATCTTTAACTAAGATTTTTGTAATGATTACCAAATGCTTATACAAATTTTAGTAATAACAAAATGAAAGAATATATTAAAGGGTTTTTTAAAAATTCTAATATACAATCTTTTTTCTGAATGACTTTAACTAATTATATTGCTTTATTATGATAAGAATTGCATGTTTTGATAAAACTAATGGAAAAAATCAAATGATGAAATCTGAAAACAAGTTGTATATACTATTTTTTGTGGGGTATTTGAAATTCAAATAACTTGAAAGAAATTTGAAGCTAATAAATTATTAATTAATTATGTAGCAATAACTAAGGCTTTCATATCATAAGTAAACAACGCAATTTTTGAAAATAAATGAATATTTACTTTAACTAGTTTTAAGATGATAATTATTTAAATTTTGAACATACATACACATATTCAAACACTAGCACACATATATGTTATAGCTTTTACAGATAAATATTGCTTCCTGTTTGTCATTTTATTATAAAGCAAGATTAAATAAAAATTCAGTTTGATTCAAAATACATTTATGTAAGTAAAAAAATTATTTTTACATTTTGTGAATTAAGTATTGTAATAATTTATTTGAGCGTGAATAATTTTTATGAATTTTACATATGATTAAATTTTTAAATGCATTGTTTTCCTTAAAATTGCTGGAGAGCCTTATTTTATAAATTTTCTTTTGTATTTAGCCTATGAAAGAGACTTTGAAAGAGATTCCTCAGAATAATAATACAGAGGCATCATGTATATTTTATTAGGAAAAATAATAGAAAAAAAGAGAAAGAGAAAAAATTAGATAACCCCAATAGAACAACGAATTTTTAATTTTTACAATGGAGATTATTCCTTGGAACTTTCGCCTTTTTGTTATTTTGAATGCATCCCCATTTCCCCTCAACACCAGAGCATCCATCGGTGTCGACTGGACATTGAAGTCCGTTTAGTTTGTTCTCCTTTTCGCATTTTTGCCGGGAATTTGAAAATCTTTTGTGACTTTTAATCATTTACCATGGTGATTCCACACAAAAAATGTTATGACTCTAGGTTAATTAGGAGAGATTTTACAACCAAATATACTTAGAACGTCCGCTGGTGTCGTTTCGACATCAAGGAAATTTATGATTATAAATAGTGGTCGTTCAGCAAAACATAGTTCGATAAATATAGATACCATTAGTAAAACCAACGTCCGGAATTATTATTGCGAATTTATTTGACCTTGAATGCAGTGTTATTGGGTTCACAGTGGAAATGAGTCAGTTATATTGAAATCATTGTGTCTAAGTGATTCATTATATAGCATTTGTTTATTTGCTGGAAAAAATCAGTCGACTTTCTAACCTTATGTAAAGCAGACACCCTAAAACGATGACTGCTAGAAAAGGTCTAGGCCCTGATGAAATTGCTAATTGTGGCGATAACTTTCTGAGAATAAATTGGAGCGTGTTAAGCAATCTTCTTGTAATTTAGATTCTGATGAAGACATAAGATTGAGTGACAGTGACTGCGAATAATCTAAAGAAAAGGCAAATGAAATTGCTAATATTCCAGTAAATCCTGATATATACATGTCATTAGGGATGGCAGAGAATGGATACCACTTAATAATAATGTTCCCGGAAGATTTGTGACTCGAAATGCCTTGCGACAAAACAATGGTCCTAAAAGTTTCACGAAACAAAAGGCCAACTTCAGTTTTTTATGATATAAAGGAACCAAATATATAACAATTACATGAAATAATATTAAAAAGTCTTAAAACTAAACTCTATCGAACAGTAGTTCTGAAATTATCTAGTTATTACAATTATTTTATGTATTTCATATCACTGTGTCGAAAAGATACCGGTAGATGTTTAAGGGTAATCAAAATTTCGTACGTTCTAGCATTAAGTGATGTCTGTGTATGCCAATGTTGCCGATCCCTGGTAAACCAGGTGTACGCAAATGAAATGAGACGATTGTTTTAAAAAGAAACATAATGAATTTGCGAAACTGTTTTAATATTTCTTTATTCGAAATAATATCCATCGCTAGCTACACATTTTCCCCATCTTTCGGGCAATTTGTGAATACCACACCAAAAAAATTATAGGTCTTTTGAGGCCAGCCAATCATCAAGCCATTATTTGACGTTTTCGTAAGAAGTGAAGCGCTCGTCAGCCAAAGCGTGTCCCAATGATGCAAATAGATGGTAACCGGAAGGAGCCAAATCTGGCGAATAAGCCGCATGCGCTAAGGGCTCCCAACCGAGCGCCTTAATGATGTCCTTGGTCAGTTTAGCACGGTGGCTAGGTGCGTTTTCATCAAGGAAAATCACTTCGTGCTGCCGTTTCTTGTATTGCTCTCGTTTTTCAAGTATAGCATCGTTCAAATTAAGTGATTGTTGCTTGTAGCGATCAGTATTAACGGTTTCGCCGGATTTGAGAAGCTCATTATAGATTGGTTCCATCTGATCCCATAAAATACATAGCATTGTCTTGCGGCCGAAGCGATTCGGCCTGGCGGTCGATTTGGACGGCTGTCCGGGGTCAACATATGATCGATTACGCTTGGGATTTTCAAAATAAATCCATTTTCCATCGCCAGTCACAATACGATGGAGATATGACTTGCATTTGTAGCGCCCAAGCAACATTTCGCACACGATTTTTCGATTTTCTTGTTGACGGTCCATTAGTGGTACCCATCGTGTGGTACCCATTTACCCACCTTTATTATCTTGCCCATAGCTTTGAGACGACGGGAAACAGTGCTCTGGTCAACATTCAATTGTGCTGCAAGTTGTTCTTGCGTTTGGCCCTCATGTTCATCGAGTAATGCTTGCAATTCAGCATCTTCAAATTTTTTTGCTGGTCTGCCACGCTCCTCGTTTCTCATATCGAAATCACCATTTTGAAACTTTTCAAACCAACTGTAGCACTGCGGACGGCTCAAAGTATTGCCACCGTATGCTTCTACAAGCATTTGATGCGATTCGGCAGCATTTTTCTTCAAATGGTAACAAAAAATTAATGCAATCCGCAAATCATGGTCGGAAGGCATAAAATTCGACATTTTCAACATAGTAAAAAAAATACAATGCATGCTGAAACTCGTCCAAATGTAAACTAAACATGAGTATCAAAGGTCAAACTATAAAAAAATCACGTGTCATGGTTTCGTATTGTTTGCATATATGCGTGGCGATATCTGTTAGCAATCGTCTCATTTGATATGCATACACCTGGTAAAGTCACTCTAAATCAGTGATACTCAACCCGCGGGCCGCCAGTAGCGCACCGGACCTTTCTGAGTGTCTCGGTCATGGTACGTTGCACTAACAAATTCAGTTATACAAGAACAATGCATTAAAAAAATTAGCGAGGAATTTTATCAATCCAGCAATCAAATATATACATTTTGCTATGGAAGTCGTGCTGGTACGAATTGCGATTTATTATTTTTTTCTTTTTGTAATTGTAATGATTAGTGTTAACAAATAACAGTGGGGGAGTGACCATTTATAGGTGCAACTGGTTTTTAATTAATCTTCATGTCTTAAAAGAGAAAAATATTTAAAGACTATATATTGTTTCAAGACGATTGGGATCTTGACTGTTTCGTAGAGATAAATAAATATGAATCGACAAATTGCTTGATTTGCCGTGAAAATGTTATATTAAAAATATATAATTTTGCTCCTCACTAAGCGCAAATCTTTCAATGGCTCTTTTTCTTGAGGATCTTTTTCAAGACGAGATAAAAAGGCTTTCTTAAAAAAAAAATCTTTACAACGGCAATAAAATATTCTGTCGGTGTTATTGTCCCAAAATGTAGTGGTAGTAAAAACGTACTATGAATTTAGTACATTAAAGATATTGATAAACATATGAAATTGTTAAGGATAACATATGAATTGATACAGAAATTGTTAGATTGTTAGTTAAATTCTCCCAATGGTACTATTTGATAAATTCTGTTTTTCATTCTGACATTGTTTTTTGGTAAAATCTAAAAGTATTTGCCTACATTTGAAATAAAAATACACAAGCAAGCTTGAAATTATTTTAAATAAATAATATTGATTTCTGTCTTAAAGTTCAGTAAAAAAAATCTAATTCTCAAAGTACATGGCAGCATGGTCTTTTGATAGTAAAATGAAAACAAGGGGCTGGGATCATTGATGAAAGGAAATCGAAATTATAACTGGGTAAAAAATGCATAAAACTTATTTTTTGTGAGGTTGATAGAGATGAATATAAATGTAAAACATAATCCAAAATCATGAGTTTTAATATTTTGATCAATTTTCTGCTTTTTAAATGTTTTTGATCTTATAGTGCCACCGCCCCCTTTATTAATCCTCAAGTTATGGTCCATGTGAAATAGTTGTCATATGCATGTGGCGCGGCCGAAAAAAAGAATGAATACTCCTAATCTATATGATCCAATAAATAAAATAATTCAACCTGTAAAAAAATGTGTACAGATGCGCAAAGTTGTGATGGTTTAAGTGTATTATTACATGTAATTCAAACCTTGATCTCCGTTATGACCAAAAATGGCTTCGCTGAAGTTTGGCTCGATCTCTCATGCCACCCGACAACAAATTAAAACATTGACTCCTGACAGAAAGGGAGCGGGAGTGAGTACCGTTGTCTCGTTTGCAGGAATGAGGGTCGGCGGGGGGCAGTACTTAAATCAGACACTCTCCTCCGTTGTTCCTTTTGTGACACATGTCAACTTGAAACAATCCCGCAGTAGCTGCCTCTTCGCGGGCAATTACCAAAAAGAAGATTTAAAAAAAAGCGAAATAAAGATGAAGCAGACCCCTTCCTTCGATTGTTCTCAAGACACCAACATTTTCCAGAATATTTTTCAAAGTGCCTCTTTATTAGTGTTTAATTACACTCCGGAGTTACATTTCGAAAACAAACTCTGGAAAGGGAAGAGGAGTAAAAAGAAGAAAAAAACATACTTTTACTTTCAAGTTGATTTTTTTAAAAAATTTTTCCAGGAGGTAAAGAAAGGATAGTCTGGTCGAGAAAGGTGGGAGGCTGGGACGTATTTTAATTAAAAGTCTGTGCCCAGAAAAGGGAGTGACGCTAGAATAGACTATAATAATTACTCTGCTTTTTTCTACCTGGATTCTGCTGTATAGAAGTGACGTTAAATATAGAAGAATTATGAATCGTGATAGTTAATATAATGCTATTTTTCACGAAAAAAAAAGGAGAAAAAAAGTTTAGTTAAAAAACAAAATGTGCGTGTTAAGAATATTCATCTACTTTTTTGCAGCACATTATATAATATGTGATTTTAGAAACTAATTATAAACATAAAGAAATAATTAGTACAATTAATTTCATACAGTTGAACAATTTTTGAAAAATAATCCCGGTGAATTATGTAGCAGATGGCTGTATAAAATTAAAAATTTTGTTTTTAGCATATCAGATATTTATACAGATTTCCTAAAACTATATTGAATGTATAACAATATGTTTAATAATATAATAGTTCACATATAAGACTCATCTAGAAAATTTTTATTTTGAAAATATGTTTTATTTCATAACAAAAATTTTTGGCCTACAATCACATACAGTGTATATTTTTTCAGAGAGCTGTTATATATAGTCAATATTTAAGTAATAGCTCTAAAAATAAAATAAATTATATGGAAAAAGAAATTATGTCGAAACTAGATGAAATGATAGAAAATGATTGTTATCAAATCAAATTTGCCGTAACAGATATCGTTAGACAAAATGCCATTTATGAGAAAATAGTAAATTACACTTAAAAAAAAGAGACATAAATAAAAATTTTGATTGTAACTGTCCAAACTTAAATTAGATACTTTGTTTCCGCATTTAAATGGAATTTTTTTAATACTTTAGTAATTTTTTAAACACAAAAAAGGGGGGGGGGGAAATGTAGCAAAAAGCACTTAACTTTCTCTTTTTGTTCTTGATGTGTTTTAGTGTATAATGTTCTGATAACATTTCGATACTTAGTTTAACGTGCATTTATATATATATATTTATATAAATGATATTTTCCAGACTCATTGAAAATGACACAAATTGTACTTTTACCCTACAATGGTAAATTGAAGGAATTAATAGCTTTCATTGGATAATTTTCTCGTCTGCGTGAACGAAACTCTAATTGCAATTCGTGAAAAACAATCTACGAGAGAAGGATACAAATAATACGTAAAAAATTCAAGTTCGAAAACAATAAATTTATCCAGATGTTTTTATGAATTTATAAAACATAGTAATAAGAAAAATGATGCCAGAGCAAATAAATTGTCTTGATCCTTTAAACAGTTTCAACACAGAAAAATGAAATATAAGTAACAGTTTTTGATAATATGTTTTAATAGCTATTAAAATAAAAAATACATATTTGGGTTAGATTTTTCCATTTCAAAATAAAAAATAAATATTACATGATGAATAAAGTCGCAAAATTGGCATTTTACACAGAAAAGATTACTGAATATTACTATGATTTTTGGTGGCTGCAATAA
This sequence comes from Trichonephila clavata, assembly GCA_019973975.1. Classification (NCBI taxonomy): domain Eukaryota; kingdom Metazoa; phylum Arthropoda; class Arachnida; order Araneae; family Nephilidae; genus Trichonephila; species Trichonephila clavata. Next base: position 43,591 of record BMAO01019695.1, on the reverse strand, counting down.
CCTAGTGGTTATGGTTACAGACATGGTCGAAAAGTGTGGCGAGTCTTAGACCAGAAGCTGTTGAAAATCCGCCGTGTAGAGGACGCTATACGTTAAATCATTCGAGTTAAAAGTCCTCCCGTTGGTGTTTTGAGGTAATTACAAGAGGGAGGTGAAAGTTCAGGGTTCATCCTTGTCACTTGAGTGATATTCAAAAGTACGAGATCCGTCTACAATAGCCTTGTTTTATTGAGTGTACAAAAAGTCCCTTAAAACTTTAAAAATTTATAAAACCCGAAAAATTAAACAAAATAAAAACTGGTTTATACGTGTTGCTTTGAAAATTCACGGGATTTTTTTTAAGATAAGAAGGAAAATGAATATTTAAAAACAGCAGATAGGTGATGCTGTTACAAACGACTTAGTTGGATATATGCAAAGGAGACAGGCGATTATAAATACTGATGCTCATGTTTCAGATCCAATTCTCCTTTGAGAGCCAACTAAGTGAACAAGGGCGCTGAGTGGGAAAGACAAAGCTTTGTTGGTGAAGCTGTTTTACATGAACAATGAATCAGCGGCTATTGCACTGCGTAAATTCCAACTTCAGAAAAATGTGAAAACTAGAAAAGGGCCTTTAACAGTGTCAGCAAATTGAGTAAGATCCGGATTGGATCGTGTAAGATCCGGACGACCAAGTCTAAGGTAGACACGTTCGGCTCGCAGTGCAGATGAAATAGAAACATTAGCATCAAAATCCACTGCAGGGACTAGCAGATGCTTGGGCTTACCATCATATTCGATACTCAACATTCTTCATGGAAGTTATTAATCAGTATCCTTACAAGTTACCATCTTACTATGAACTTTTACCATAGAGAAAGTAGCATTAGTGAGAGGTGGGTTCTCATCAAAATTGAACAAGATTCATCTTGGATTTTTAACATCTTGTGGACAGATACAGCTCATTTTCTGCTCCATGGTGACGTTGTTACCCATAATTGTCACATCTTGGGGACGTCAAATCCACGTGTGTACACCTAAATACCATTGCATATCCCCAAAATCACAGCGCAGTGTAGGTTCACAGCTTCCTTCCTCATGGACTCTTCTTCTTTGAAACACAGAGTCTAGTAATTGGGTGGAAAACGGTGACAGTAAATACCCAAAGTTATTAAACGCTTTTGCGCGAAAAGTTGTCCCCTGTTTGTGAGAAAAAGATGAGCTTTCTACTGTTACGTTTATGCAAGATGGAGCAATAAGTCAAAATGCTAATCCTGTCAAGGAATTCTTGATACAGACGCGTTCGGGAAAGAAAAAAAATCATTAACAAACATTGCAAGTTTCCATGGCCTCCTCAATCTCCAGATCTGACATCAGCAGACTTTTGGCTGTGGGGGTGTTTAAAATCCCAGGTTTATCGATCCTGTCCTCCAATCTATCAGAACTGATAGATGCGATCCGCCGAGAATCGTCATGTATACAGCCGGACATTCTGCACTCTGCCGTTGCTGGATTTGTGACACGCCTGCAATGTGTTATCCACTAAGGTGGTGGATATGAGGGGAATATACTGGCGTAATAAATTATTTGGTAACATTATTTTTGTTATTTGCGTGTCTTATCTTTCACTTATGTATGAAACTCCCCCTATCGGCTGTTTATATTATTATTTTTTTATTCTTCTTATGTTCAATAATCCCATGACGTATCGATGATAAGCCTGCTAGCCGTCTTTTTATTTTGTATAATTTTACAGGTTTTATAAATTTTTTAAATTTTTACAGACTTTTTGCCCACCAGGTATTTTGTAGTGCAATGCAAATATAATTCTCACTCTCACCGATGTTCTAAGAAAGTTACCCTTAAAATAAATTTTAACTTTTTTTTAAAGTAGTGCTTAAGTTTTTGCAACTTAATAAATAAAGGTTAAGTAGTCCTTAAAAATAATGAGAAACAAGTCGCTTGGCTTGAAAAAAGATTAAATATGAATGTTAAGTATTTAATATATGGATATGTAAAAAATGTAATATCCAACTTTTCAAGAAATTAGGCATATATTTCAGTAATGTGTAATTGTATAGAATAAAAAATGATACATTTACAGTACGAAATGAAAGGTGCAGAAGAAGTAAAACTAAACATTTTTTAAAGATAAGAATTTAAAAAAGATTCCAATAAAAACTGCTTTTCATGGAAATTTGATAAATAAAACATTGAAATGAGGTTTTTATCTCTTAAAATTAAAATAAGTTAAAAAAAAACAGTTTTTATAATAAATTAAACATTTCAAACATGACGTCGAATGGTACGGGTGGACACCGAATGATGCGTAACAGACTGAATCTGTCGTGGTATGTTTCGTGATTTAGCTGCGTGATTCATCACTGCTATGCGCACAATCCGCCAGTCATCACGAGCAGTGGTGCAACGAGGTGGGGGTGATCGGCCCGCCGGTCCGTCGTTTCCTCCTGCATCTAGCGATGACCGATCCTCATCACACTTGTTTGGTTTCATCCAACACGTTGACCAATTTTTCTGAAGAATAATTCGCAATCCCTCTGGACTTCTATTCTCCCTCGGTTAAATTCAGAAACTTAGTCAAAAGACACTTGATGGCATATTTAAATCGCTTTTCGAAAAAAAAAGGGGGAAAAAACAGTTGCCGTACTTCAAATCAGCAATCTGTTCTCCCCTTATATAGCTCTTGCGGGTGGCGCTACGGCCGCCCGTTATATGCTCCTGCGCTATAATATTAATGATTTCTATATATATCATCGCCACCAACGCATTATGTAAATTTCACATGGTTTGCATGCTGCCTTTAGGGTGTTTCATTTTGTGAGACCAGAGTGTATATTTATTTCAATGTGTCGTTAATTTTCATTCAACTTTAGAGGTAAAAAAAAGCATTAAAAACTTAACTCAAAACATATTTCAGCTCATTTTAGTAGAAAGCAATTGTTTTAGATTTGAAAATAAAAGAATGTAGCTAGTATACATAAGTTGACAAATCAATACCCAAAGAAAATAACATGCTTTATGTTCTTATCTTTCACATAAAACGATAAAAAAATCAGCGTAGACTAAAAAAACGCCCAGCTTTAGAGAAGAGCTTTCAAGAATAAATCTCAGGAGAAATTTTAGACATATTTTATAAAGCAAAGTGTAATAAATACTTGAATATAGCATATATTTCATAAGAAAGAGAAATCAGAAGGTATAAAACATATATTTAATAAAAATGTTATATTGTTGAAATTGATTGTGAAGTACGAGGAAAAATATTAGAAATTTGTAACATATGTATATGTTTATATATGTATTATTTGTCATTTATTGTTATTTGTATAGGAAAATTATTAGTGGTATGTGAACTTAATTACCAACAGAAGATTAATAGAATATTACTAAGGAATACATTGTTAGTATTCCTATTTTTTTCCAAATTAGATTTACTTTTAAATGCCTACATATTCAATTCAAAGAGGGTTTCACAGATGACTTTAAAATTAAAATATTTCTTTAAAATTTCGATATAGACATATCTTAATGTCAGCTATTTTTTATTTGTTGATATAATCCATATGAATATTTTTGTAAAGTGAATATGGACAACAATTGAAAAGTTAGGCAACGTAAGTACAGAAAAAAAATGGGCATTCAAATCTAAAATCTGAGATCTTAGCAATCACTTAAAAACAGAGAAAACTTTTTACAAGGTTTATTTCATCACTTACGTATTTTGCTTCTTTTCTTCCATCCCTAGATTTACCACCCGATGCTCTTTATAATAAATTTATACCCTTACAAAAATCAAAGCAAAAGAAAGAAAGTGTGAATATGAATATTTATTTCAATTTCGCGCCCGCACAGATCACCGACTCTCAGAAAAGTATTATTTAATAGACGGCCCAACTTCTCCAATTTATTTCCAATGTTCCCTTGTCGAGGGATAATGTCTCTCCCTTCATCCCCCCTCCTCGTTGCTCATATCGAAGTGCATTATTTTATTTTATTCATCTGATCTTCTCCAACGGCGTTACTCAATTGAAAAGAAAGGAAGTGATATAAATAAGCACAAATGCAAAAATACTGTAAAGACTAAAGAGAAAATTTTAGTTGTTTGAAAAATGGTATTAGTCATTTTGCGTGATTTGACGGTACAAGTTAGTCATAGCTCTATTTATGTCATTATTTGATGAGAAACCCCTAAACCCCTAAAAGGCTTTATTATACCAAATATATATAATATTCTGTAGGAATATACAGATATATATATATATATATATATATAGAGAGTTTAAATCCTTAGATAATAACATATTAAAGTTATGTAGTTTATTTACGCCCTTCAAAAATTTGTCAGAAAAATTTGTTTTGTTCCTAGTTAAAAATGTATACATTTGAATAATGCTCACTATGACACCTCTGTCTTGAGATATACATATATATATATATATATATATACTAGTTGGTATACCCGTTCTTCGCACTGGTGAATTGAAAAATTAAATAATACACATTGAAGGATATATATATATATATATATAAAGAGAAGTTTCTAATGAATTAATTTTATACGCCAATATCAAATTTTAAAAAAAAAGCTTTTTGCTTATCTAAACAGAACCAAAAAAACCATATTTGTTAAATTTTAAATCAGTCGATTAAGTAGCTGGAATTTTTTTTTTTTGTTTATAACGTCCAGTAACTCTGTTGTGGGTCGATTTTTGAAAACACCTTTCTAAGCTGATCTCTCCTCAACAAAATCAACACATTGTTACAAAAATTTTGTGTAATGTACTCTTAAAATAGTGTAAATAATTTATATCTTGATGTGTAATGCGCTAATATGACTTTCTGTTATATTTATTTTATATTACAATTGTAAGATTCGCAAACAACGCCGTTCTTTATATTATAATTTTGATTCAATGGAAACATAGTGGGGGTAGATGATGGCGATAGAGCCAATTTGGCATCATTTTTGGTGACCATGTTGGCAACTTGGCAATTGATTGAACGGTGCAAAAGTTGATATGCTGTAGCGCCACCTGGTGAGAAGCTGCAACAAAGAGTATACCACAAAAACCTTCTGCACAAAAAAAAAAAAGAAATACATATTCATGTTAATTTTCATAGTGATCGGTTGAACGGTGTTGGAGTGAAACGAGTTCATATATTCAAACATCTATTTACATATGTGTGCATGTATATATAGTATTTACTCGAATCTAAGCTGCACCCTCTCTCCTATATTAATGCTACGGAAAATCGGGCGTGGCTTAGTATCAAGGGGGAAAATTCGTTGGATGGGGCAATTATGCAATTACAAGTACATGTATGTATTTAAAAGTTTATAATACTAGTAAAATATAACTAGTCTCATTTACCTTTTATTAGTCCTAATTTTAAGTTTATTTTAATTTCGTAAAATAGGGGATATCTCTTGATAAACCATTTTACACTAGTTTTCATTTTCTACAAAATTGTATTGAGAATTTGGGAGGCGGCTTAAAATCAAAGAACCAAATAAATACGGTATATATATATATATATAGGGCTTAAACTCTCTTACTGAAATCCCGTTGATATATTCAAATATCTTAACTTCTTTTTATTTACTAGTCATTTGTTATTTGTCTTATGTTATTGTATAAGTTCTTCTTCATCTTACGTTGCTGTTCATCATATCGTGTTGCTAGCATTTTGTGACTCCGTAAAAAAAAATCGAATAAAAAAGTGTGCATCGTTATTTAACAAGCCCAGTTCTGTTGTGAATTTTAAATCTCCAAAAGATAAATTCCACCCTGCTAAATATGTGCCCTTGCCATGTTAGATACCCTTGGAATTATAAATCACAAAGAGAATATATAAGTATATCTATGGTGATAAAATGTCCTAAGGTGCAATAAAGGCTTTTGTGTTTTTACAAAAATGCTTTTCCATTTATTCTGAATTTATCACACAAATAAAGTAACCAGCTCTTAAGTTTCAGTATGTTTTGATAATGCATTTTTACATTGTTTGTTGCCATTGTCTTTTCAAATACTTTGTAGTGTGTCGTTGTTGCAATTATTTGTTCGGTTTCAATGATTGATTTCTTGGAAACTAAATGGGGGCTAATTATAATGGACCAAATAATTTTGAAGGATGGTCAAGCGATGAAAATGACACCTTCTATTTTTCATACCATACTGGAAAATGCATTGGATACTAGTTTCATGGTAGGGTCTTTTGCAGCCTAATAACCCGTCGCGTATATAAACTGATTCTCTTTAAATCAGATGATTCTATTAATCTTAAAATTCGTGTGGTGTGAAAATTTAAAGAGTGAGGCTCAAGCGAAGAACAAACCTCGTCACATGATCATAGCCCAAATTAAGAGATCCATTGCGGATACCCTTCACAATGTAGTGTGATATTATTGAACAAATAATCAGTATACTTCTTATTCAAAAGATTACTTCTTATTCTATAAATGTAATAGTTGATAATAGCTGTGCTCCATTAAAATATTGTAGATAATTATGCTAATTATAACTTTTAAACACATAGCATATCTTTTTTTTTTTTTACATTTTAATGCAATGTGTTTCAACTGATCAACACCAACGCTACAAGAGAATCATATTAAATTACTTAGATTATTTTCAAAAAAGACCCAAGCACAAAATTTGTTTTTGAAAGTGAATCTTTTTGTGTTTAAATATGATTATACCATTATGATCCTTATAAGAATGAAACGAGTGAGTAAAAAGGAAAAAATATGCATATGTTATTATTTTTAAAGCTTAGAATTTACGTTTTTCTTTAAATATTAAATACTCTTATTTTTCTAGTTTTAATTCAGAAAACTTCCCGTATTAATTTTAATATTAGCAAATAAGTGTAAAAAATAAATTTCTTTAATAGACTTAGTTATTTATTTAGTAAAAAAGGCCACACAAAGACTAAGAGGGTGTTTTAACGTGAGATTAAAAGGGCCAAAACACACTGCTGTGATGAAATATTTGAATTTCTCATTTGATGAGATTTATATCTAACACAATTTACGTACTAAGTAATCATTTTAATTTGTTAGGATATTTTGAAATCTGTAATCTTTCACACCACAGAGAATAATTCCTCGAAATGATTTTGTTAACAAACGAGAATAACTCAATAATAAATAGGCATACTTTATTTAAAAATTAAAATTTTATAGGTAATGAATGTCTTTAGGTAATGAATGTCTAACTAATGACCACAAACTTAATGACAGGTTAATCTCTGCTTGTCATTAACCTATAACCTTACTTAACAGTGAAGCTAGAGGTTAATGATGAGTTATCAGTTAAGTCACCAAACAGTTAAATATTACTGATGGATAAACTTTGGTTTCACTTATCATACGTTAACCTCTAGCTTTTAGTTTTGGTTTTCGTGAGTTCATTTTGTCAATGTTCTGAATAAAACGTCTATATATCATGTTATATTCCCTGTTTATGGGGATAAGTTATTGCAACCCTATTGATATAATTAACAAATACCTCAAAATTTTTAGAATTTAATCTTCTAAATACAGATTAAGAAAACACTTTTTTTTAATATTTCAGAAATCACATTTTTTTCATGTTTTACATTTGTATATTAGTAATAGATTCCACTTTAACCCCTATTTTTAAGTATAGTGATTCCGTCCTTTGAAGTAATTTTAGTCAACCAAAGTTTTATAGTTTAAAAACTAACATTCTTAAAGTAAGCCAGTAAACAATATAATATTTTACAAAAAATAATAAATAATAAAATAATATACATAATGAATAAATAAACAATAAATGAATATTAATACATAAATAAATACAATGTTTAGAGTTTGCTTACTATTAGGAGATAAAAACATATCTTTTGAATATCAATGCCTTCTATCTGATGCTATAATAATAATGTGGTCAGAGTAGCCTTATGGTCATCGTAACTAATTCGCGAATGGTGTGTCATGGGCCCGAGCCCTATTGCCAGTGAAGACCCCTCCTCGTAGGGGGACTGATGTCATGGCTCAAAGTCTCCCGTTGTGATAGTTTGAGGTAATATATAATGATAAATTGCTCAATTAAATTTCTTCACTTTTGAATTATTACGAAATAAATTATTTTGAATCAAGCGAATTGTTTTAAAAAAAATAATGCACTAAGAAACATGTATTCTTAAGTCGGAAAGGAATGTGACTATATGCTTTTATATAAAGGTATTATTTCAATTAGTTCAAAGTATCAATTGAATTTTCCTTTACGATAGTACATAATTAAAACCTACATCAATTTTTTTCATTCTTTATGATTATTTAGAAACAAGCATACAGCAGAGTCTGAAATCCTCCCTGAAAATTTGATTTCTTTTACAAAAAAAAAAGAGAAGAAGTTGAATAAATGAAATATATGTGGAAAATGTTTTCTAAAAAACGTTAAGAATCCAAGGACAATATATATATATCGTTAGAATATTCAAAAAGTCAGGTTTCTCAAACTTCATTCAGCACCAGATATTGTATTTATTGATGATATCAGTTTAAGGAAGATGTATTAAATGAAAATATACTGTTGATAGAGTTTGCATACAATTTTCATCACATATAAAGGAACACTTGTAGCTGGTTCTCACGTGCTTATTTCTTAAACAACCTCTGGGGCAACTTTACTCCGTTGATTTATATGGCAACATAGACTTTTGAGAAAACCTTGATAAATGTAAATAATCAATGCTATTTCACTAGAAGTACAATGAAGTTGTTGTGCTCTCTTCTGCTAGTCTCAAACAACAAGGAACAGGAATGAAAGCCCTTAACGACTGCCCCGGGGATTGCGCGGGGATTCTTTTTCCTCCTTGTCGTCTAAGGCACACATGACGTAGCTGCGGACCTGTAGGGCGGTGGCTCAAATAAACACTCCTGCTAAAATCAACACATTGTTGCCGAAGTGGTGACCCGGATGTGATTTGAGGACGGAACCTTCTGATGAAAGGGGAGGAGAGATTCCTGATTGACAGGGAGGAAAGACTGGATGATAGTTCAACATCTTCATTGAACAGTTCAGAGGAACTAGGCTGAAAAGATTAAGAAAGCAAAATTGGATTAAAAGATCGCAAAAAGAATACGATTTTATTATATTACTTATTTGTCAGAATCACAGGTAAAATTAAAGCACGTGGCATATCTAATCATGATATTGATCATTCATAACTTGAGAGATTTGATTCATTGTTAATTAACGTCGCATTTCAAGACAATACGAGGGCTATTGGAGACTGACCTTGTGAATTAAAGCATCCGTTACGTGATGAGAACAATCTCTGAACTGGCATCCTACTTTTTCACACCACATCAATATTTCAAACGTGAAAAAATGAGCTTAGAACTAAAAACATCATGTGTCTTATTCATATTGAAGTTGCACAACGTCATACCCTTTCTTCTTCAAATAACACCATTGAATAAGGCTTTGAAATGTTCTGCTTTTTGACATAAACCACTCGTATTCTAATTGCTTCGAATAATACCAATCGCGTTTAATGATTGGGCCCATGTTGAAATGCTTTTCTTCCTCTTCAAGACTTATCTGTAGTAAATGCTAAAAAGAAATATTAATATAAGGATATAACAAGGGAAGGGGGATTTTTTTTTCATTCCAACACGTGCATTTACCTTTCCTAGATTCCTTACCCACCCCAAGATTTTTTTTTTTTTTGTTCCTTCATTATTTTTTTTTCTGGAAGAGATTAAACTTTCTTTTATTCACTTCCCCCTCTGAGCTCTCGATTTCGCTTGTTCTTAAGTTTTCCTTCTTCCAATCAGTGCTCGCCTTTTATTTCACCACCCCTTCTTCCAGGACCGTATCGCTTAATTGATTATTATTCCATTTGTTTTTCATCATTATTTGCCAGTTTCTTGTTGAACGGATTAGGGAAAAAATAATAATAAAAAGGATGAAAACTTCCTTTTTGTTTGTTTTGTTTCACTTTGAGTCTGCCCGAGAAAAGGTACCAATAATTATTTCTTGATTCGTTTCTTAGGATTTATCTTGTTTTCTTCGTTTCGGTGTTTCATTAGCGGCTTCCATTCAAAAATAATTCTTTTTTTTTTGTATGTGTGGGTACGCTGAGAAATAATATACGCACTCTCCTGAACAAGGAGGTGCAATCCCTGGGAAATTGAGTTTCGTCACTGATAAGAAAGAAAGGAATGCAGGAAAATTAAAATGATTCCAGTTTCGCTGAGGGAATTATCATAATTCAATTTAGCGTGACAAAATGCAATTTTTTTGTACACGGAATTTACTGAACCCGTAACTTAAAGTGGTGCATCCATAAAATGAAACATTTAATTACAGAAATTAAATGTGTTTCATCGTTGCTTGTCATTCGGGGGATTTGTAAAAAGGAGCATAACAAGTTTTTGTATTGGATTATTTTTTAAATACTGATAAATAAGTAATTCAATTTAAGTTTTTTACTTAGAGAACGCGACTCTCTAATTTCAGAAAATTTAAAGTAATACTGTTTCCCAGGATGAAATGCATAAGAAACTTCTAAATTAAATTTACTAAATAAAGCTTTTCGTCGCATGCATTTAATTTCAATCTTTTGAATTTTTGCTTTTTGTAAGACAGATTATTACTTACATACTATCGCAACCATATTGAGGAAATTGAATAAAACAGTATGGATTTTAAAAATGGAATACACTGATGGAAATATGGAGCACTTAAACGAAGAATACTTTGTGAAAAATAATAAGTAATAATCAGTAAACGAAAACAAAATAACTAATTGTTGTTATTTAATTTTTTATTAGTATTGTTAATTTTATTATTAAATTTTATTATTTAAGAATTCTATAAATCCCGGATTCACATTTTTATATTCGAATTTTTTATATCAACGAATGGTTAGGCTTAGAATGGTGGCAAGAAGAGCAATATATATGAAAGGAAACACATGGTTGTCCTTTTAGTGCATGCAACTGCGAAATCAGAGCTACGATAGTACAAAAGCACCGACAGGGTAAAGGATAATAGACCAAGTTGGTCATCGGGTAATTAATCAAGACCAAACATGCGATTACTTTAATCCTTTGGACTCGTGTCGATATTTTAAGATTCAAGGAAAATAGGGAATAATTTTGCATTATGAAATAGTCGAGTCGTTTGAGATGTCATATATTTCACAAAATGTTCCTGAATGTCCTTTAGGTAAAAGATTACCAAAAGTTGTCGCAGAAATCACATGGAAGATTTTGCGCTCAAGTATTAAATATTTTCTAATATTCCACAAAATGTTTCATAAAAAATTTCCTTTTTGCAACTTCACCCAACTACTGTGTAGAGCAGGGGTGGGCATTAAGTTGATAGCGATTGACCGGTGGACCACCAAGACATTTTGAGGTTACCGCCTGAAGATCAGCAGCTAGTAATTATATGCAGAAATATTCAATACTGGCTGGCAGCATGCAGACTAAGTCTTCTACAGACTATAACTACAAGAACTAACTTAAGGTGAAAATGTTTTATTTTTTAATGTATTTTGAATTGTTTAAAAACAATTGCATCATTTGATATAATATATATTTGTGACTATTATTATTATTATTGTATCTTGCGTTTTGCTTTAAACGAGTAATAAAAAGTATGAGTTTTTTTTTAATTTTAAAGATGTAGTAAGTACATATATATTCCGTATTTATTATTAAGTTATAATGAATATTGTAAACATTTTTCTTACCTCAACAAACCTACGCTACTGGAAAAATCGCAACATCTTGAAAAATATAGAAGTAGCCCGTACCCCCTGGAAATGTCTGTCCTTCCTGGGGTAGAGGAAATGATACACTTAAAATAAGTCTAGTCACTGAATCTTCATGTTAACGTTGTGTTGAATTTTGGATCAGGTGTAGGGATTGCAATATCGAACCAAAAGTTCAATACCGGTATTCGGTGTTTTTTAGATCTTAATATAGCGGTTCTAGAAATTTTAGAAGAAGAAAGGAAACACACAAGTGTTTCTATATTTCATTTGTCAGTTTTATTAGAGAGTGTAAATATCACAAAAATAATTTGTATCTTATAAATTGTAACAGTATATAAAGAATCACAAAAAGTAAAAGAACATCTTATTTATTCAGATAACAAAAAAAAATGTTAATATCACTATTCAGTCTATGAGCTGTTACAAATTTTTTGAAACGTTATCCTAAAAACATAATGCATTAATTGTACTGTCATGAAGCCCGGAACGAAATTTTGTACAAAAATTACCAGCACTCGAATACTCTCTTTCGGTACCTATGCTAATTGGCGGTACTGTTAGCAATGGCAAACTATCCAATATATTGTAGCGCGTTTTACTTATAATTTCATCCAAATTATCTTTTTTTTTTTTCAAAATATTCTAAAATCTCTGATGGTTTGGGCTTAGAAACTGTGCTTAAATTTGTATCATCATTGCAATTAGATTATTTCCTCTGTAACACATTTGCAACAGGTTTCGTTATTAAATGTGTATGAAGTCCGGTTGTACTTCCTCCATTCACTTGAATAACTCTTGAACATGTTTTACATTGTGCCACCATATTCGTTTCATCATATAAATAATGAAACCAAAACGAAGTATTATCAACTGTTTTTTATGTTCTTTTAAGTTATTCTTATTCATTACTATGGGTTATTATATATATATATATATATATTACTAAAATATACAAAAAAATAGTTATTAACCTAAGATAACTATAGTCATGTTAGAATAGATTTAGCCACAGAAATACTAGAGCAAACTCCTGGCCTTAGAAACCAGGATATATATATATATATATATTAATAAAATCTGAGAAATATTTTGAACCCTTAAGTATGATATGAAAATACAATGTGAATAACAAACTCGCCAATTTAAAAAAATATATATATCGAAATGTTAAACACTTTCTTCATAACTTCAACCTTGTTTTCACAGATACGAATATCAAAATACGAACCTTGCGCGTGTGCAGTATCGCTCTGGGCTGTAATAGGATAGTTTTAGTCCCACCTTGGATGATTCACATTTTTTAATATTCTTTTGATTGTACGATGAAACTTTATATTCACAGTCTAAATAATTTCACCCGTTAGGGAGACATAAAAACAAAAGTATACTATTTTGCTATGTTGGAGATCCATGAATATATAGTGGAGACAATTTAAAAATTTATAGTAAATACCTAAAAAAGAAAAAAAAAACGGTACTTAAACTTGTGAACACCGGTATTACAAAATTGTACAAGTGGCTCGAAATACCAGTATCCGGTATACCGGTATTGCAATCCCTAATCAGGTATAACAATTCAGATGTCTTCCATTGCTCATTTAAGTGTTGCTTAAAATTGTGAGGCTCGTCCCCGACAGACCTTGTGTTGCTGCAAAGTTGGACATTAATGAGCAATCGATAAATCAATTTGAAATTTATACAAAAATGTCCTCTAAGTTCCGAACTGTAACATTGTTGATATACCAGAAGTATACTGATGAAAAGACATCCAAAAATAATATTTTCTTAAATATTAAGAATATTTAAGTAACTGAACAGTTTTTTTGGAAAGAGAATAAATCCTTAAGGAGAAAAAAATATATATAAATCATCATATATTTCTATAGAAGCAAATCACATTTAAAATATTTCAAATTAACTGTAAATAAATGAAGTCAATGAGATAAATTGAAATTAATTTTAAGATTTTGATTTAAGGTGTACAGAAGATGATTTCATTGTACCGAAGTGCGTTACATCTCTTAAGATTAATAAAATTTAATCAATGTTATTGTAGTGATTCACTTTTAAATTTAAAAAGAGTTTTTTATTTTACTTCTGTGATATAAAGAGGTTCCTACGTGTTTAACACTTTTAAGTAATTTATACATGAGTTCTTACCATTTTTACATTATTTTATTGCAATTGACTTCAAAGAAACAAATACATATATATTTTTTGCCTATAAAGTTTTCAAACAATTTGGAAAAAAATTAAATAGAAAATTTCTTAATTAAATTTCCTGTCCAAAATTAGCGAAAAAATATCCTTTATTCAAGTCTCTAGACTTGATGATTTATTTCTGCAATATTAAAAAATAATTTGAAAAAATATTTTTTTTTTCATATTTTTATGTTTTTGATAAAAAATATTTCAAATACGTTCAATGTGATTTTAATAAACTTGAAGCATTTTAAGGCTCACAATTATCAGACATGTATGTGTGTGTGTGTGCGAAAATTTATAATTCACTTTTTTGAAAATCATTTCATTTTACTGGAAATGCACAATTTCATATTTCATAGATATTATTTTTGAAAAACATGTCATGAATATATGTATAGGCTCTTTAAAAAAAAAAATTATGGAACTGAAAATATAGCATTTATTTTGAAATAATGCAAAACATTTTCGAAAGATTCGTCCAAAAAATCCATTTAAGTTTAAAAAACAGATTTATTATATCCCCGAATGAATATTTCTCTTTAAAAAATGATAAAATTCCCTTATTTTCCACGATAGACTTAGAATTTTATTATTAGTTTCTTCAAAGGGTTTTTTCTTCCATTGTTCATTGCTGTCATCATTTATAATAACCACGCTGAACGAAAACAGTTTTGTAAATACATAAATATATTGTTCTTTTCGTACGAATTCATTTCTCAGAAAAAAATATTATTTATAACTAAATTTGACCATCTGAATGTTTCCAGATTCATAAATGTCAGTTTAATTCAAAGACGTCATCCAACAGAACCGTTTTCCAAATTCTCAGAACCAATTTTCATTCCGGTTCATAACCTCGATCATAAATCGTACTAAACAGACGAAAAAGATTCTATATCCACTAACATTAAGCAAGCATTCCCCCCAAAAAGGAAATAAAAGTTATTATTATTTTTTTCCCTTCCGAAACAATACCAAAACATACATTTCCAATATCTCAATTTTAGCTTCCGCTCACTAATGACACAACCTTTGTTATTTTATTTTATTTGCGAGATAAAAAAAGAAGGAATCAATTCTTTTTTTCTCTTTCTTTTTGTATATATTTTTCTGCTTCTAAATTAAGACGGACATTCATCGGTGTCTTTCTAAATGGCGGGGATCATTTTTCGTATCCGATGGTCTGTGTAACTGTATCCGTACTCGCTACTTCTTTGTTCCGACAAAAGGGGAAATATCGCTTACTTAGACGGATATAACGAAGTAAAAGAAAGATCATTTGTGTCTCCGGCCCACCCCCCTGCGGCTAAATATCGTCTGAGGGTATTTGGTCTTGATCGATTGGGATCTGACAAGTCATGTGGACATGACTTCAATAACGCTGAGTTATAGGGAGTCGCTGCTCATTTCAGGAGTGGAATGCCTCCTCTGTCTGAATCTTCTTTGTATCATTGTCTAAGCTATAGGCATTTAATAACAACAATAGACACATAATAACGATCTTATATCAGTCTAATCACAACGTAGAAATTTGCAATTAAGGTTGAAAAGTGTGAGAAGTTGATGAAAATAACAATCCTATAATATTTTTAAAGTTTATCTCCTGAAAATCATACTTTTAGTACGAATTATTGTATTTAAAGACAGTTTTCACTCTGAGGGAATCAGGGTGTTAATTCTACTTCTTGCTTATTCACTAACTTAAGACATAATCACGTAGGAAACATTTGTTTTGGGGTAAATAGATGTATTTCTTGTTTCTAATTTTCTATTTTTACAATAAAGCGAATAATTTTTCCTCTGTCTAAATCTATTTTGTATTATTGTCTATTCTCTAGGATTTAAATAATAAGAATATAGAAAAATAATTGCGATCTGATATCAATCTATTAACAACATAGAAATTTACAATCAAGGTTGAAATGTGCAGAAAATTTTAGAAATAGCAATCGGTTTTATAAATTTTCTCTCCAGAAAATCATATTTATTTAAAGTCAATTTTCATTCTAGTCGAATCAGGATGCTAACAAGCATCGTAAAAAATTCATTACTTTTCGCTACTTATTCAGTAATTGAAAATGTTATCACACAGTAAAAAGTCTTTTTTGGTTAATAGATGTAACTCTTGTTCCTAGATGGCTGCTGTAGCCTAATGGATAGTAGCCTAGATTGGTAGCAGTCCTAGTGACACAGAAGACCCGCTATTTAGAGGAGCCGATACACGTTAAATCTGCCAAGACTCAATGTCCTCTCATTAGGTGTTGTGGTAATTAGGAAAAAGTAGTGTCAGTTGAGGTATCGTTTGCATGACTTGAGTGAGGCTCAAAATTAGGAGGTCCGTCGCCAATAGCACTCGTTCTGCCTTTATATAGCTCTCACTCATTCCAGTGTGTTTCTAATTACCCATTTTCTTCACACAAAAAATTAAATAATTAATGACAAAGATTGATTTCGTATTCATAAAAATAAAAATTGAAAATCAGAAATCGTTTTATTATTAAAACACTTCATTTGCTGCATAACGTTTCGTTACTTTTATTTTGTATAGCTATCAAAGGAACATTTTATAAATAACTTTGTTTTAAGGGTAAAGAAAGGCTTATTATTAAAAAAAACTATTTCGATGCGTTCTAAGGGTTTCACTAAAAAAGAGGAACAATTGGTTAATAATTACTTAAAATTTCGCGTTTGACATCTAAGATCTCTCTTTAAAACAAAATTACTGAATCCTATATGAGATGCAAAAATTTACTACACTGCTAGCCACACACACAAAAAAAATGCAACACCTTGAAGGAAACATGCAACTCATATAAAATTTACATCATACTTTGACGGCAATGAAATATGCAAATCATTAGCATTATAGTACAACCGCACTTCTTGGTTGACTATAGCGCCGCCCGCAAGCGCTATATAAGGGGAATAAGGTTAGAGAAAATTTGCGAATTGAAGTACAACATTTGACAGATGTTTTTTTCATGCGTTTTCTTTTTGCGTAAGCTGTTAGTCTTTACCTCGATGCGTCTTTTGCCTAAATTGCTGAATTCGACGGAGGAAGAATATAGTAGCCAATATGTATTGCGGATTAGCCTTCAGAGAAATCAATCAACGTGTTGGACGAAACAAAGCAACTGTGATGCCCATCTGTCATCCCTGGATGCAGAAGGAAATGAACGACCGAAGGGGTCCGATCGCAACTACCTCACTGCACCACTGCCAGTGATGACAGGGGGATTGTGTTCATGAAAATGATGGATCCTTTGGTACCTTTACGTTTGACTTAAAACCACAGGCAGTTGCTTCTCCAATGGTGCGATGAACGTTGGACATAGAAAACGGAATGGAACGATATTGTGTTTAGGGATGTATTTTGCTTCCACCTGAAACATCACGATGGTCGGCTTCGATTTTGAAGTTACCTTTGTGAGAGGCTGCTGCACTGTCGTGTTTTGCATCACCACTCTCGTCTTGCACCCATAATCATGGTTTGCTGTGGTATTGGATTTCACTGCCCCACTCCTCTAGTACGCACTGCCGGTACACTGAACAGCCAGCACTACATCTCTGAAGTGTTGGAGCCCGTGTTCCTCCTATACATTCAGCGCTTGCCTTCAGTTATGTTCCAATAGGATAATGCACTATCACACTTGTCGCGCAGTGTTAAAAAGTTCTTCTTTATCCATCAGATTGAATTGCTTTCTTCACCTGCTTTTGCCCCCATCAGTCGTCAATTGAATACGTGTGGTCCATGCACGCACAACGACTTGCCTAGTATAGACCATCTGCTGCTACGCCAGATCAACTTGGATCAATATGTGAAACCCGCATGGGCTGCTGTACCCCAAGGTACAGCAGTCCATGCGGCGTGTACCAAAGCATCTTTGATTCTATGCCGAGGCTTGTGGCAGTGGTTATAGCCAACAATGACACATCACTAACTATTAATTTTGTCACCATCCACACGTCACAAGAGGTTGTGACTTAAGTAGTTTGATCTATGTACAACATGTTACCAGCCTATAAATTTTGCTGAAATATCACTGCTACGTCTTGCTGCTGCATTTTGTGTGACCAGTAGTGTATTATACCAAATTATACAATAGATAATACTTTATAATTCTATAAGATAATATGGACTTACAGTTAGGAGATCTTAGTAACACAAGCACATTGTCTAACATTAATTTGTTTAAACATTAATTGATTTAAATAACTTTCAGTTGAAAAAGTTTTTATTTTTTTCTCATTAACACGTCAAGATTAACAGAACAGATTTAAATACAAATGGATTATTGGATTTTTATAAATAAGAAATTCCATTGTAAATTCATAATTAAGAAATTGAAAAAAATTTAACATTTTTTTTTATTTTATAAAAAAAAAAATTTAGTACGCATCCGAAAAAAAAATAATGAATAAATATTGTTATATTTTTTCTTAAAGTTATGTAAGTCATATATAGAGGTGTTAAAAGAAATGACATGCATCCTAATAATCTTGAGACATTTTTTTCGAAGGTCTCATAGAATATTTGCCAGTGTAATGCGTAACTCTCAATTTTGCATTGACTCTAAATTTTCTATTTTATGACCGTGGAGAAATTCACTCAAGCTATGATTCTATAGCCATTCAAAACTTTGAAAGTATTGCCTGTGTAGGATTTTGTACATGATTTGAACTTTCCTTCTTGTTTCTTTTCATGTTCAAACAGATACTTGTCTAGCGAATTTGGAGATCAAATTATTTGCTGGAATTGTTCAAAAGGATCCTTAACTCAATCGTGAATGGTTTTGGACGGATAACGTATTGTATTGTCATCCTGGAAAATTTCATGACTATTTAGGTTCTGTAAATAATTTCCTTGCAAGTTGTGACGTATCTATACTGTTCCTTCCAATAACTCTTCAGGGATTCTTTTAGGGAAATATTTTACTCAACCAACTTTCACCGAAGGTAAGAAAACGTGATTATACAAATTAAGTTTATTATATAAATTCTGTATTTGCGAGTTTTGAGAGTTAGTGAGTGGAGGATCGTGAGTTATTGCAGTGCGGAACTAAGTTTATAAAAGTGTGTGTTGAAGATTTCCCAGAGAGGATCGGATTTGATCCCGTCCAGTATAAGCATTCAAGGCCTCAACACTAGGACTTTGACTTTACAAGCAGTGGCGGCTCTAAACCACGCGTGGACGTCGGCGAAATTAGAGTTCGCGAGGCCTCCTTTTTTCCCAGTCAAGAAAACTTTAAATTACATAAGCCGAATTATAGTTAAACTAATGTATGAGTAAAGAGATTTATTGCTAATCAAATGATGACAAAAATTACACAAATAAAATTTTTTACAATTAAATTTTTTAATTTAATTTAAATAATTTTAAATAATTAAAAACTTTGCGAGGCCCCCTCAAGCGCGAGGCCGTCGGCGGTCGCCGACGCCTAACGTCGCCTCTGTTTACAAGAGTACAGGTATTGTAAGTATTATTTAAATAGAAGTTAGAAGATAACTTGTAATGCGAGGCTGAGTTGAAATAGAGCCTGTATAGGTTATCGTAGAAATCAGTTGAGGGTCCGTAACTATTATCCCCAGGCTAACTGGTCTCACCTTCACGCTCTTAATTTTGATCAACAATCTTAATTGGATTATTATTGTGCTTGCTTGATATTTTGCGACAGTAAAATAATTAGAATGAATCATGTCGACTGATTTTTCAGCTCTGCCCACACATCTAGCCGGGTCCGAGAGTAGACAAGGGGGATTACAGGGAAGCAGGAACAGACACACATTACAAAGTTTATTTTTATAGTGATACTTAAATAACAAATGCTATTCAAACAGCATAAGAATTCCATAAGAAAAACGACTTAGCCTTGATATAAACATACGTATCGCATTAGTAAAACGAAAATGTATTTTCTCTCATTCCAGCGATCTAACTTACTTATACGCTAATATCTTTAATTTCTTTTAAAATAGCTATATTGGTATAAATGAAATAGTACAGGAGACAGGAAACTTTTGGCTATTTCCTCTTGTAGTGAAAATTTTATTGAGGCTGATTTTTTTGTAATCCTCACGATACTAGTTTTTCTTAATCCATAAGATGGTGTAGTAATCTTTTTTTAAAGTCACCAATATTTTTCAAACCAGTTTACCTATACTTTATTTTTAATTTTAGAAGTATATGCTAAGTCAGCGTTTCTCAAACTGTGGTGTGCTCTCCACTTGGGGGGTGTGATAAGCCTACGTGGGGAAGTGAATTGATCGAAAAGTTGAAAAAAATATTTAAAATAATTATCAATTTACTGAAAGTAAGCAAAACAAAATACATTCTGACATAATAAAATATAAAGTACACATTCACACTGATACAATATACTTATAAATGTATCAGTGCTGCACAATGGTTTGATATAATTAGTTTACCAATATTAAATTAAAAACAAGTTTAGTACTTACTAGTGACTCCCATGGGCTTGTGATATACAAATTCAATGATTATTTTCATAATTTGTATGGTTTATAATTTGTCATATTGTGGCCTTAGAGTCATTATTGTTGCATGCAATACATTGTTATTGTAATAGGGTGGGGCAATAAAAATTATGACTGAAAAATGGGTCTCTAATATTGAAAGCTTGAGAAGCACTGTGCTAAAGTATTTAAATAAGCAATGTAACTGCCGCTTACGTCATTACTTGGGGTAAGCCAAAAGTAATTAATAGAATCTCGGGGTAAATTAATATATTTAATGACATAAGATAGCGCAGTTACAAAGAACAGACACTTAGACAATTACAAGACAAACATTTAGAGAAAATAAGTGAAAATAAGTAAAGTTTACATAGTCCAGGATTGGACATCGAAATGGGGAACGCACGCTTGTCCAGATCCAAACTCTCTCTGACGATACTACAGTGTTTCGTACAGTCACACTTCCGGTCTAAGCCCATATTGTAATGGCGGCACCTACATTTCGGTCTTGGAACTATACCGTGCGTTACAGCAAGCAATTTTATCTGTGGATAGATAGTCTCTAACTCATTGTTTTAGATATAAAATAATGTAAATTGTGTTTTTAAGAACGGCTCAGGGATCATCAAAATTAAAATATTTTACAAAATAACAAATAATGATTTATTTACTTTTTCATTCATATGTCTTCTGTACATTATTTCAACATAATGAGCTTTTTGAAAAATAGTAACAGAAGAATATTTTCAGATATGTGGAATGGCTACCAATTTTCTTCTGCTTTTGATGCTTGGCTATATTTTGCTGATCAAACAATCTAGAAATAAGAAAAATTGTTATCCTCATACGTTGTCTATTTTATTCAAAAATTCATGATGTAGTATACAGAACACATTGAAATTTGCAGTTTTGTTAACTGAATTAGCTAAACTATGTATATCCTCAATTTGGCGCGAATAAATATTTGAAGTATTTTTCTCTTCCTTATAATTTGCATTTAAAAAGAAATATGAATTGAAACTTAAAAACATATTGAAATTCTTTCTAGTACATAAAAAACATGTAAAGTAAACCTGATATGTTTGTAGTGCAAGAGTAGATTTTTAAAATTCATTCTTCACTTTTCTTTCCTGTTACATAAAGAATAGCTATCAAATTTTCTTTTTATTTGCAATGTTTAGACTGATTATGCTGGCTTAAGAAACTGCTTTATATTATAAAAAATATTCAAATTGGGATAGATCAAAATACAGCATTTTATATTTTGATGTCTTTCTTATGGAAAGATAAGGCCTTAAGGTAATTCTACAGTTACAGCTTTTACTAATACACATACTGTCAACAAATACATATACAGGGTGTCCAGCCTTAATGGACCCAATAGCTAATTCTCGAACCGTTCGGTTTAGATATACACTTCCAATTTGAAAAATGTTTTAAAAAAGGTAAAGAATGTTTTACGTGGTTTTCGAACCAAAAAATCCATTTAGAAAAAATTTACAAAAATTAAATTTTTATACGGTTTCCAGGTCCTATCACTTATATTTAGAAAGAGACGCAGTACACAAAAACAAAGTAAACACAAAAAGTTTCATTTTATAACAATAAAAACTGACCGAGTTATGACTACATAAAATTGAAGCATCAGAATTGCTCAGAAAAGGGGGTCGTATATAAACCGAGTTTAGAGAACAATAATTCACTATCTACAGAAAGAGCAAAAGAAAAAAAATCATAGTAATATTGAAACATCGTAGTAAACATCATAGGTTGACAATTTGTATTGCTGTATGGCAAACAATAAAAGTAAAATTAAAGAAATATAACTTGTACCGAAAAGATTAAAACAGCTTGTTTTAACAAATAGCAGCAAACTAATATAGGATTTGCCATTCAAATTATAGCATAATGTGGAATGATGCGCCAATCATGAATCAGGTGCTTTATTATATCAGAATGACCAAATTAACTTAAATAATGGTGATGGCACGAGGTGTGGCACGAGACAAGGAAATACGTCTATGACAACTCTCAGTTTTATACAAGCGTTGAACCGCAAGGGCAATTGTACAATAGGATGGATGTCTTCGAGTGGGAAATTTAATGGCATAAAGTCTTGCCGCCTCTCTCTTATTTCGATTACACTGCTCATACAACAGTACCATTTCGCAGTATTCTTCATTTGTATACATCTCGTTCTCCCTTACTAGAATTCGTAAGATTAGAATACGACTGTATGCAATTGCAAGCGAATACACAACATATTTTTAACGTTCATCATGATCAGCAAAAATGCAGCAAATCAGACTGAAGCCGCAGCATATAAGTCTATTTTTTGGAACTGCTTTTGAAATGTTTTCTTCGTCCAAAATATTTTATTTTTTCTATGTTTTACACGTGCACAGAATATATTTTATTTCTTAAGTACTCAATTATTATATTATTAACGTATGCTTTTAAATTTAAAAACGATTTACATAAGAGTAACGTGAAAGAGTGAAAGTTTCCCGGCAGAGTTCCAACCAATTTCACTTTATAGACGGCCCCTTACTAGCTTCTTGAAAATTGTCCAGAAAATGGATAAAATATATATTTTTTAAAGTTCCATAACTCGGCCAGTTTTTATCGTAATAAGATGAAACTTTTTGTGTTTATTTTGTTTTTGTGTGCTCTATCTTTTCAAATAATTGAAGTGTCTGCAGTTATTGACAAAACAATAAACATACACATCTCTGAGATATACTTAATCCTTAAAATAAATAATCCAAAACAGATCCAAGTAATTTTACATTCTATCTTCCAACTGTATTTCAGATTATGGAAATTGTATTGTTATCATTTGTGCAACTTTAATAATCAATCCATCAACCGTCTTTGAGATGTATATATTCTGCCTTATCAGTAACTGCAGACACTTGGATACGTTTAAGTAGTTATGAAGACGTCTGCAGTTATTAATATATACATCTCAAAAACATACTTTATTCTTATAGTAAATAATCCCCAGCTCGGATCCATATAATCTAACGTTCCATCTACTTACGGTGTACTTCAAATAGTACCGTTATTAAAATACACTTCACAATCCTTCACATATGATCTTCCCTCTCTTCATATGTCTACCAACAGAATCCAAGTTTCAGTTGGAACCGAACGAATTGGTTCGCTTGATAATTAGCATCAGAGAAATGGATGCAATCCGAAATCACCTTCACTCTTTCCTCCACCCCTGTTTCACTCCCATCCCAACCGCACAAAATGACAGTCCGAGTTAAACCGCATTGATTCTCCCCAAAGTTCCAAGATGCAAATATGTAAGGAAGCCCTGACATTGAAAACGCAAACAAAGATGGCTAACGAAGGTTCCGTTCGATTTAAATGAGGAACACCGAGCAGAGTAGAGGTGTTTTCCCGCTGCTGGTACTGCTTGCAATCAACCGGTTTGAAGGAAGTGCTGCAGGGCTCTAATCGTTCCCGAAGTTTGATTTAGCGTTATTTAATGAATGTGTTGAAAAGATACGGTGCTATTGTTCGTTGCTTGGTGTTCGGGAAGGGGGATCCTTGCAGTGATTTTAAATATTTATGATTTATTGGTGATATCGAAAAATATTTGTATACTCAAGCCCCCTGCCGGTTGTTGGAGTTACTCAAAGTAAACAGAGAATTGAGCAGGGGTTTGCGAATCGTAATATTCAATGGAATTAGGGAGATGAGTAAAGAGGTTGTGGGTGGTTTCAATTGAATGTTTTAATTTAAGGTTTTGGGATTTTGTTGTTTTTAGCACTTTGTTATTGATCGGACGACTGAGGTACCATTATTTTGTTTAGTGTACAAATATTTAAAATAGAATGTTTGCACAAGGTAAGTTTTAAGAAATAGAAGAAATTTTTTATAAAGTGTATAACAACATATAACTAACTACATTCATTCTTTTTTTTTTCTAAAGTTACAAGTTGATAAGAAATGACAGAAAGAAAATCCACACATTTTAATTTGTTCTTAAAAGCAAAAATTCATATATTATTCACTCATTTCCTACTTGTATTTTATTACTAAAATTTGAATTATAAGAACTATTTTACCATTCGATACCCTTCAATTACTTTTCAATTATCAGAAATGAAATTTGAGCTAAAACATTTTAATACTGTTCTTTTGTAGCTGAAAGCGATATTTTATAAAATAAACGAAAAATGAAACTGAACATTTTGAAAAAAAAACATTTTACTGTACAGGCTCGAAATTTTTCACGTAAACTAACTTATAAAAATATTTGATATCTATTTGAGATAAAAATAAATTTCTTTTGTTAAAATAGAAATCGGAAACAGAGCTTATAAAAAAAAGAACCTGAAGTAGAAAATTAATGACCATTTTTTAAAGTTCTATTAGTACTGGTTTTACATGTTATTTTTATACATGATTTATCAATTAAATTTTTATTTAAATATTATTTTTAAGGTTATATATCTGATCAACGAAATATGTCATAAGCTAAATAGAGAGTGGTCAATCTCAAATGTACAGCAACTAATAAAATTATTCTTTTTTCTTCCTACATGCATGTGCTTAGAAATGTGAAAAATTGCATTAAAATAAATATTAACACCTAAATGAGATAATGATTGACAAAACACTTCGAAGAATAATTAGGGCTATTTAAGACGAATCACTTAATTTTTTTTTCTTAAATTAAGTAATGACACCTAAGTTGATTCGCATCAAACTGACAACCTGACCGGAACATCTGCTAATGCACCTCATGGCCGAAGGTCACGTATATTGAGTTGGGCACAGTAGACCTTTGCCCTCATGGGGTGTTTCGCCACTTGGTTAAGTTTTACCTAAACTGATAGCCAACTCCTTAAAATTCTGTATTCCCCCACGAGAGGTCTTTGAATTTCAATAGTTTCAACGTGCCTTCTATGTGGTGAGTCTTTAATGGTACCAGATTCGGCCTCCTGATTCGAAAGAAACAACACTAGCCACATGTTAGCAACCACAACTTCTCGGCTACCATAGCGATTTGTGAATTTCGTGCATCAAACAAAGAGTGTTTTTATTTCTAATCCCTAATTGGGCTATCTAAGACTAGACCAACTCCATCAGTCAGTATACTTCCAAGCAATCCAAGATTAAAATAGGTTTTAAGAACACTTCATCCAAGTTAATATTTAAGCGATGTAAAATGTGTTCAGGTGATGCCTGAGCAGCATTACACTTCATACAGATCTTTAAAACTTTAAGCCCTTGTTCAAAGGTGAGAGATATCAAGTGTCCTCTGGCAAATCAAGATATTCAAGTCTGCTGACCTGTAGGCCTATCAAAGAAAAGGTTACCACCAGGGCGCTTTCGGGGTACCACACATGTGCAAGAGAACTTCTCCAGAGATCCCTTTGATTTTTTTTATCGGAGAACCTCGCTGAAAGTAGAAGGCACATCAGGCCAGTCCCAAGACGCAGCCTTTGCCAGCGAGTTGGCCATCTCGTTACCAATAATTCCGACATGGGAAGGAATTCGTTAAATATGAAATTCAAAGTTTGCAGATAATTTGTCAATCAACCTTAAGATAGATATTCCGACCATGCGACAACCTTCTCCCAGTTACTTAAAGGATAGATGAAGGAAACAAAAAGTACACAGTATTAAAATTTCTCCTGAAATTTATAGGAAGTTAATTAAATAGTTCTTAAATATCATTGGTTTTGCGAAAGAGAGATATTTATTAAGTTAACACAATTAAAGCGTATGTATTCTTCAAAATTATATTGAAAGGGATTGATACCATTTGGAGGAGAAAAGTTTGCAACTTCACAGGAAAATTCTTACGAGGGAAAGTAATAACTTAGAAAAGATTTAATATAATATTTGGGATGATGCTTTGAATATTTTCCAGATCACATATTTCATTAGTTTTGAATTTGACAGAGAAATAGTCGTAATATGATGTATAACTAATTTGAATTAAAGATTGAATGTAAATATATATACCATTTAAAATTCTACATAAATATCACAGCCATATTGAGTTTTAAATATTTTTCAAAATATTTTTTAAATTTTGCCATTAATGATTTTATTACAAAAAGAAACGTTTCTGTTCTTGAAAAAATGTCAGGAGAATTCAAAAGGAAAAAAAAATTTTTTTTCTCCTTAGAATCTTAGGATAGTATAAATATGAATTGATTACATTTTCTGAATTTTTTAGATCACTTACAATGTATATCTTTAAAATTTTAAAAGCTCAGTTTTTTAAAAATATCAATAAGTCTCGCGATTTGAATCCAGCTTAAATGAATAAAAAAATATATTGTTGAATTTCTTACTTAAAGATTATTTTTTTATTCTTCCAAGCGTATTAGTTCCATCAAAACGAGCACGTTTTCTATTTATTACGCTTCAAACTCAGTGACATATATTTTGTTCTAAATAATTGTTAATGGACTTCTTGTCAATTAAAGCTACATATTATTAACCTGATTCACCACACAGTTTATTCTACAAAAGTTTCAGTAAAAAGATTCTATATTTAGAACAGAAACTCCAAGACAAAATTTACACCACAAAAATGTTTTGCACAAATTCTATTTTTAATCAGTTGCAGCACAAGTTACCATTTAAAATTATAGCAGACGATTTATATTTAAGTACACCTGATGTAATTATATTAGTAAATTATTTTGTTATTTTTATGCCTGAAACAAATAATAAATTTTTTCTTTAGAAATGCATCGAATCCAGTTAATTAAATAAACTTAGCCATATTTCAAGAAATACACTTTCTCTGTTTCTTGTTTGATTCTCTCCATATCATAATAAATACTTTTATTTTTGAAGGAACTTCCTATATATCCTTTACAATACATAATTGCAACTTTATTGTATGTTACTATTATCTACATTGTCATTGTCTTAGTAGTTGGTTTTCCGTTCTGAGAACAGGATAATTAAAAATGTCCCCTTAACCAATGATTGTTTCAGTCATGCATTTAAAGGATCTTTAGTTGTTTACAAACACCATAATTTGAAAGACATCACTTAGCTTAAACTTCTTAAGTATTTTATCTCTAGGAAATTCAAGATTGCAAAAAGCCATTACTGCAGAGGTGCTTGAGGGGTGCAATTACTCCTAAATATTTTAATTAAAGGAGGATTTGAAGCATTTTAACGAAACGACACGCGATGTATTTTACCCGGGTTGCATGTCATTCTAGAAATTAGGAAAGAAACCTATATATTTACCCTTCCTGTAGAAGAATGCATAATTGCTACCATTCAAAAAACAGCACTCAAAATTAATTCCGCACATGCATTTAAGCATGAAAACGCGGAAACGAAAGCAAAGTTTTAAAATTTTTCAGGACACAACCAAACCGGGAGAGAAAAATTGTTTGGAAAAGGCTCTAAAAGAATCATTGCGGCACAATTCAGCGAAAGTGGTTGCTTGCATTCAGGTTTTCCAAAATTTTTCAGCACATCGTCTGATACCGTGGAATAACCCTCCCCCTCCCACTAAAAATTTGTTCGTGTCATTACAAAGGACTTCCAACCACCGCACAATTCATTTTAATTAAAGCAAATGCGTGGTGAAAATTAATTGCACGAAATGCTTTTCTCCAGTAAATTTATTTTGTTATTTTTTTCCTCCTCTCTTTCTCCATCTCGACCTGCAAGTGGTTTGTTAGCAGCCTTCTGAATAAGCTCAGATAATTCCTGGGATGGCAGAGGAAATGAGATCTGCCGTCGAAAAGGTCGGTAAGCCCCGGCTTTTGCGAAGTATTTGTGGACTCTTCAGTATTTCCTATTTGTGTCAGTCCAACGGAGAGTTTGTTTTCCAAGAGGAAAACTTATGAATTGTTCGCTCTTACTCTCTCTTTCTCTTTCAAATTAATTTTGTGCACAATTTCCACAGGAATTAAGAGATATTAAGCGTTTCGCATGCTGGGACAGAGGAAAACTCAATTACGTTTAGTTGAAAAGAGAGAGAGGCAGGTTTAAAATTTTTGAAAAGTGACGTAATTACAAGTACCTATGTAGAAGTTGATTATTGTTGCTTAACACAATGTTTGGAATGTCGCACGTAGGTGATGAATGTATTAACGTTACTTAGTTGATGAACGAACAATTCAAGTATTTGTAAAAAGAAAGTATTATTAATATTAATGACAATGTATTTTGCCAGAGGTGGGTAATTGTTTTAGTTAAAGGGTCATACTGTGGAAGAGAATGATACCGAAATATCGCACCGTCTTAAATTGATTGCAATCATTAGTTAACTGCATCTCAGAAATGGCATAAATTGCACCATAAAAATCAATAAATAAAAGTTAAATAAAATAGTGGCAGTTTTATTTTATTTATTGTGCTTTTTCCATGCCCATACTTGCAAGAATAATTAATTTTAGACTAAATGTAACGAAAAAAAAGTGTTCTATCACGCGTTTCTATTTTTCTTTTTTCTCCTTTATTTTTAATGGGGAGATTGCTTGCGTTGAAATTCTCATCATTAATCGCAATTTAATGTCAGCCAAGTTGAATCAGCATTTACTCTTGTTGATCCTCATACAAACTGCAAAAATTGCTCCAAAATATATTTTTACATGGGTCGGGGTTGGAGGATTTTATGCTATTAATCTCAAAGAGAAAGAAAGTTCTTCAGGAGCAATGGAAATTTATTTTCGAAAAACAATAATTGAAATACAAGATAAAGTACTCAAATTCGCTTAGTAAATCTCAGAAAACCTTCTACCGTGCTCATTCACAGTTACCAGTGTCTAAAATAGAAGTATGTAAGTGATTATTCACAAGAACTCTCTCGTCCTACAAATCAGCCGAAGTAATAACTAATAACTGGACGACACTTCACAGTCAAATCAATACTATTCTTCAACTGTCAAAACAAGACTAACTCAGTTTCGGTAAGCGACTCCCTATTTATAGGCCTCACGCATTTTTCTCGAAAAATCCGGTTGCGTCATAGATCGTAACATTACTAGATTTCTCCTGTTTTTTTCTAAAATAATCCCTATGGTCACCTACATGGTTGCCAAGTCACCAAAATGGTAAAATGTAAGGAACCGCGTTGCTTGTGAATATTACATTTTTAACATAAAATAAATGCAACATAGAGTAATTATAAACGTATTACACATCCGGATATAAATTATTTACACTATCATAAGAATCCATTACACAAAATTCGTAACAATATGTTTATCGAAATATAGAAAGCATTTTCTGCCTTTTATTTGTCTGCCTTAATAGAACGTAAAAAAGAATATTGAAGGGCCTCTATTTGCCTATCCCTACACCCTTCTCATAAAAATAACGTTGATTACTAAATCTCATTGGAACAGTTTAGCTATAGTTGGCTCTTTCACCACTAGCCCCTACAGCCAGTCGCACTTTCTTTAATTCTTATAAAGTCATTTTGACCATGTTTTGAAGGAAAGGTAATTTCTATATATCATTATGAATTATAAATATTTTATTTTATGTTTTTATTTATTATCTAGTCAAGCTAAGAGATTGTATGTATATTTTTTTATTTCATATTGAATCATATACATTACCTTAAGAAAAAAAAAAAACTGAACGTAAACGTGTACTCAAAATATATGGAATAGAAATCAGGTAAAAGTATTAAATATTGGTTTAGATAGAAGGAAATTAAGTCGATCGCGATAAACCGGTGGCCCTGTCAAAATATTTTGGAGGTGACCGCCTTTACTGGGAGCTAAGACGTGCATACTAAAAGTAACGTATTTATGGAACACTGTCGCCAGCTGGACTGGAGAAAAGGCTTTTCACAATAGATGCGACTGTGTTTACTTAAGAAAAAATGATTCGATAAATGTGTATAGACACAAGTAACTTCATTTGAAGCCCACGATGACGCTTTACACTTTCACTGCCACTGTAGATGGAAAAAACGATCACTGCGATGCCAGCTATGTAAATGAATTTTTCCTCTCACGTCGACTAAAGGGGAAATAAACGTTGATGATCAGTGGTTCCTTCGATAGCACGGGATTGATCTTCAAAACATCATTCCGAACCCTAAGCTTACATGTTTTTTTTTTGTGTTAATGTTATGTCCTGTGATGTGGTGCGGAACTTGGCATCGAACAAATTAAGTACATACTTTGGTTTAAAATTCAACGGTTTACGTATGTTATCTGCTTGTATTGAATACATCCACGCTCTACGGCTTAGCAGTCACTCATTGTTTTTCCAGCATACAACATGACAATTTTGTGTTACTTGTGTTTTTGCAGTAAACATAATAATCTGATATATTTTAAAAGATGTGTACACTGTCAAAAACAAGTGTTAAGAAAAGTAAAATACAGTTTTAATTCAGAAAGTCCACACCTATACGTCACTGGGTGGACGACAACACCTTAAAAACATTAGAAGTATCTCATACTCTGAAAAATTCAGCTCACCCCTAATCTAGGGCATGCACATATAGCTGTAGACTGAAAGATGATTCAAATAAATTTCATTGGATATTCAGTTTAAATTCTCGAACCTCAAATTTAAATTTCCTTATATTTAAAACAAATACATTTCATTATATTTATTTGATGTTATGATTAGACATAAATATAATTCAAATATATCACTTGCGTATTTTTAATATATATTAATTTTATAATAATTTTAAGATATTTAAGACAAAACTTTTATAAGTTAAATTATAATTTGTATCAATTTTATTAACTTTCGCTACCTTTAACTTTATTATTTAGATTGGGAATTCTATAATTTTAAAGGAAACTATTTGAGAAAATACCATTTCAATAAAATGTTAAAACAGTTTCAGTTTGTTTGTTCTTGAAACTGAGCAAATTTAGCAAATTATTAACAACATCTTCAAATAATAAGTTAATTTTCCCCTAAAAAAAAATTAGAATGCTTCATTCTATTTACAGTATTAATCTAAAATGCAATTTAACTACATATAGAGGGAACAAAATCGAACATTAAATTATGGGACTGAGTTTATTATTAAATGTCGAATTCTTAGTTTTTGAATACGTTGAGATTCAGACATTAAATAAAAAACAAGTTATAAAAGTGGTAACATTTAATTTGATAAGAAAGAATCATTTCACTACATAGCATTAAAAATTTTCAGTACATAATATATATGATAAATACTTTTCTGTCAAATAGTGAATAAAAAAAGAAAAGAGCCTTACAGTAGTCGATGTGTAACATCTGACATGTTATCGTGGCAAATTCGCAATAGCAACTTAAATCCTGAAAAAAATTAATCGAGTATGATTGGAAATAATTTTCTATGGAATAATTATATCTTTAATGAAAATATTATTTAATTAACACAAGGAGTAATGCAATTTTTTATCAAAAATAATTATTCTTGTTCAGTTTGGGGAAGAGCGGTGATGATAATTTATGATAACTAAAATATGACACGTATACTTGTGTTTTCAAAGTATTTAAAAACCGTTGAAAAATAGCGTCAATAACAGTACCACTGTTAGTTGTCAAAACATGGCTCGGCTTCTAGCAAACTGAAGTTAACTTTAAAATCACCACTCAAAATCATGAAAGCAAGTGATAGTTTTTTTTTTTTTTTAAAGAGCAAAACCACCTTTGGTATATGGTATAAGTAAAAAATGCAGAAACTCTTTAATTTTTTGAACCGTTTGATTCGGAGCAATGTATACGACCACCGAAATCACTGTTTGTCCAGTTTCAAGTAAGCATTTTGCCGCACTTATGTCCCCAATATCTTGACTAACGATACCCAGTCCACTTGTTTGACGATAAGTAATATCCATATGTGGAGCCACAACATGTGAGTTGTTCTGTTTACGATAGATTGCAACACCAGCTGCTCTGTGGCCCGGTCGTTTAAATGGTACGCAGTAATCGAAGTCAGGTATCGAAACACGTTCGTTATTGTCTAACCCCGCCTCTGCCTAAAGGACTTAGCTTCTTCTCTGATCCTAAAGTGAGAAAATAAAAACAAAGATCCCACGGCCTAGACCGCAGGGGATGGGGAATGGGGTGGAGCCTTTCCCGAATGAAGGAGAAAAAACAGAACTTCACTGAATAGCGTGCGCTTCCCCAACTTCCTGTTACGCATTTCCATCCCTTTTCACGAAATCACTCCCACAAATCTCCAGCAATCGAGAGGAAAGATGTTACACATCAAAAACATGTAACATATGATATGAGTCTGTAATTAGATAAAATAAGAAAAAATTATTCCTTTCTTTTCAATAACTGAAAATTAAAAACTATTACTATTTATTGAAAAAGTAAATTAATCGGAAATATTTCAAAATTAGTCTTACACAAAATTGCATTTGCTATTTTTTAAAAAAAATTACACTTGGAGAATTTTGAAAATCACACTGATGAAAATGAACATTTATTAAGAAAGATGAATTAGATCTGCATAATGTCTGTAGTTCTTATAATCTTATTTAAATTGGGTAGCTAAATGTGGTACCTATATGCAAATTCTTTCGGGGTGTGACATCTGTTCATTAGTAGAACTCTCTCCAACTATACTTGTCAAGATTGAGGTATGGGGATCAAGTTGTCCTGAAGGGACATTTCATCTCCAAAAAAGGACCGGCTATTCTTTCCTTATGCCTAGGGAATAACAAATGTTAAATGTTTAGGAAAATGGCTTTGATGTCGCCACACCATTTCTTTCGCCGACATACAGACGATCGTTAACCACAACGTGCTTTTGAAAGTAAGCTTCAAGGAACAGCTCCTTTTGTGTTGGGTTAACTTTGTTGTTGGTGTTAATTTCTTGCTTTATATGTTGATACTTTTTTATATTTGTGATTTTTTTACATAAATAAATAAATATTTGTTCAAAAGTACCGAGCCTATTCATCCCTCATCAACTTCAAATAATTAACTGATTCCCTCACTCGAAATATCCGCAATTATATATAACCTTTTTAAATATAAAGCTATAGCTCTTATTTTTTGCTTCATAATTAGGCCATATTTTCTGTTAGGAACATGCCAGAACTATTTTTCAGGAAAGGCTACGAATTCAATCATGAAAGTAAATATCCACTGAAAAAAAAAATATTTAAACTAATTTAACGACCTCATAAAAACAAATTTAAATACATTAGCAATGAGAATTTGTATGAAAATCTCTCCTTTACGTATAACTTTTAAAATAAACTCGTATTACAGCTTTTCAATATTATTTTTTATCTCTTTATCATATTGTGATATTTTCATTTGTTATATAGCTGCTAAGGAAACTGTTTCTCATTATACAACTATAAGGGTGAATTTTAGAGAACAATATTTTTCCAAACGAATGAATAAATTCATCAACCATTCTTTCCTGTATACAAATAGAAAAAAATAGCTTTTCATCCGATCTGTCCAGAGACTCATTCTTAGATGAAAAAATAAAAAGAATAAGAATAAGGAATAAATCCAATCTTCTGGATTCTCAACAAAATAAAGGAATACGAATCGGATTGAGAAACAGAAGCGAATTCACAGAGAACACCGAATCTAGTGAAACAACATTGGAAGCAGCTCCAGCTAACCACAGTTGAAAGACAGACAACGGGTCTCAAGCAACAAAAATGCTTTTCTTTCCACGAATATCCAGCAGAAAGAAAAAAAAAAGAAAATGGACAGGCTCCATGGCAAATAAAAGCGCAAGGATAGAAGCAGCAGTATCCTTAATCCTTTTTTCTGAAGCTTTAATTGGGCCATTGATCAGTAGGAAGATCCTTATTCCTCTTGGCCATGTGAAGGAATCGCTGTTTTCTTAAGAAGCTCTTTGTGCTTTTGTTAGAGGGGTTCTACTTTCACTCTCTTATTTTTTCCTCCCCTTACGGGGCATTCCATTGAAAACAATCCTAACTAGTATAGACGAAATGGGGGTTGGGTGAGAGGCTGAGAAAGGAATTGTCAAAAGGGGGAGATTGTTACTGGCAGTAAGACTTGGGCTATAGTTGTCAAAATTTGTGGTCGCTTGAGGTTGATATGTCTTTTGTAACGGAGTAAGTAACAACGTGTCAGTTGAGCTCTGTGTCATTTGTGACAGATTTTTTTGTTTTTGTTTTTGGCCATCTTTGTCTCCAAGTCATTTTTCTTTATATCTAGGGCTACAGAAATTCTGTTGTTATCACTGGTTTAATCCCTTTCTTTTTAAAGAATTCCAATATATAAATAAGATAAATTACTTTTTTTGTACACAGCTTAGTAAAGTTTCTTTAAAGATGAATCTGGTTTCGCTTAAAGCCCATAACTCACAGAGGATTTGATTGAAGATATTTCATAGAAGTAAATGGTTACAAATAATTTCTTCCTTTTTCATTATTCTTTCTATCCTATAATTAATTAATCTACTTATGATTGCAACAATCAAAGTATATGGTATGGGCTTAAAATCATGAATTTTTAAGAAAAAAACGTACAATGTTTGCTATATAAATATGCATTTTTTTAATTTAATTTAGGGAAAACTTAAAAGGAAGGACATAATCGAAAAACATAATTAAGTATTGAGTGTAAGTATTCTAAATTTATGTTTTTAAAAAGAAAAATCTAACTTATATCATGGAAAAATCAAGAAAATAGCAAGACTGCATTGAATGAAGTAAAACAGCCATAGTAACATATTATTTAATGTTTAGACTTAGTCTAAGATTGCAAGGTTGAAAGTATATTATGGTACAAGTCTTACCTTCCTTCTAGCAATACAATTTAGAGGAGAAAATACAGTAAGAAAGAATGTTAAATTTATTAATCCAAAAATTATTTTGTAAAAATTCAAACTGCCTTAATCGTAAAGAATGCAACTGTAATCTACTCAAGTAAAAAAAGAATCCAATGAATTCAAAAGTACTGAGAATGGTTTGTATAAATAACTAAAGAACACCTCCATAAATCGAGATAGTTAAAAATAATCTATTTCATATATATTTTTTTTAAAAAAAGAACAAACACAAAGGCGTGAAAAAAGTATTTAGTGCGAAGTGTTGTTGCATAGAACTAGATTCTAGAATCTAGTCATAAATATGTTCTATTAGGAGATTCAACAACGTTTGTACAAATACAAAAAAATATATAAAATACGAATAGCTTTTTTAAAAAAATGACAATTGTAAATATTTAAAATTAATAAACTCTAAGGAAATCCAGATAACTCCCAAATAAATAAACTCTTAGAAATATTTATAACTAATTAAAGGAAAAAAATCTTAAGAACTATATTAATTCAAAGTAACAATAAACATTACAAATTTAAGAGGAATAATTTTTAAAACAGTATCTTCTAAGCTTTTTTCCAACTTTATTAATTTTATTAATTAAACAGTAATTACGCTACAAATAGTTAAGTATTTTATTCTTTTAAATTATTTTATGAATAGTATTGCTCCGGAACGTAATAATGTTGAAATTAAAAGCATATGCCTCTTAAGTTATGATCTACTATTCATAAAATTGTAGCAGGCTCCTTGATTTTCTATAGTATTTAATAGCATTTTCGCAATTAGGATTAAAATAATAATTGATATAAAATCAATATTTTTAAACAAAAGAAAATTAGATCATTTATAAAATACTTATATATAATGCATTCGCATTTCAAGAACTTATTTATAGAGAACATTAAAATTTTGAATCAGTATAACACTTTCCAGACCATAACAAATGTATTCCTCGTTAATATCATTTTTCTCTTGGGTTAAAAAGATTTTCAAAGTCACAACTGTAAGATATAGATTAATTT
Organism: Trichonephila clavata; assembly: GCA_019973975.1. Classification (NCBI taxonomy): domain Eukaryota; kingdom Metazoa; phylum Arthropoda; class Arachnida; order Araneae; family Nephilidae; genus Trichonephila; species Trichonephila clavata. Next base: position 7,380 of record BMAO01019695.1, on the reverse strand, counting down.
CTGTTATTCATAATTAAAAAATTTGCTTACTATTTAAATATTAGCTGCACATATATATATATATATATCTTCTTAGATAATATTTTCTTATAGTTTGTGAAGGTGCTGCTGAAGCAACCCTGTCATGATCTAACCTCCTATCTTTACGTAAAGATGAGTGTGAAAAATCTCTGGTTTCCCCCCTGGTAATAGAACTCAATAAAAAAAGAAAATCTATTTTCTATAGAGAATAACATAGATGTTTTACAAGAAATTAATTTAGAGTGATATTTTAATTTAAATGTAATAGAATAAACAATCGAAAGGCCAAGCCAATTCACAAACAGCAAAAAAAAGAAAAAAAAAGTCTGAGGGGTGAGAGTGAAAAATGTAAGGAAAAATTCCGGGGTTAGAACCCGTCTCCCTTTTTTGCCATTTTCTTACAAAATTTGATGAATTTCACATTGAATTTTGAAATTTTGACACACTCGTGTTTTTTTTAATAACATTTCCTTTTTTTTAAAATTGACAAGTCAAATCTTCTAGGAAATTGATTGAGGAAGACATTTGGTCAAACCCAAGAAAAAGTAATTTGACAAGGCTTAGCAGTAAGACAAATAACAAAATTTCAAAGCTATTTCGGAAAAGTAATTTCAAGAAAATTAGAGTGTTTATTTTAGAGGTTTGTTTCCATATAAAGCAACAAAAACGATATGAAAAAAATTGTTTCAATGAAAATAATGTAATGCAATAAATAACGTCATATACTTTAAAAAAGAATTAACCAAATATCAACATTATTTGGACATGTAGCTAAAAAGAGAAACACGTAATACATTTCAAGAACACAAAGTGAGCTTCAAATGTTTTTATTCAATTAATTATGGTTCATTAATCGCTTTAAACGCAAGGATTATTAACTTAAGCAGTTATATAATTTTTCCATTTAAAATTAATTGACCTTAAATTTTACAATGGCGAAAACATTTGAGTTAATCTTAGTTCCTAGCTTTTTCTACTTTTTATACTTTGTAACGAAATTTCAAATAACAATATTCATGAATCTTTCAATTTTTCCTTTGTCTCTTCTAACGAAACAAATAAGACAGTTTAAACATCCGGCACCTTTTAAACACATCCACTTCATCCGTGAAACTCAAGCAATCAAGCGAAAGCAGAAGAGGAAAAAAAAATATTAGAAAAATATCCCCAGAAATATTTTCTTCAAGAAAATCCTTTAGTGTAACCACAAAGGGACTTTAAAACTCACTTGATTGTCGTTTTATTTTGCCTCCGCTGCGCCGCTCGGCTGTCAGCTGCAAAAGCGGCTTATGCAGCTGGAAGAAAGAACAAAAGAGAAGCTGAAAATAATACCGGAATAAAACAGTTGAGAAAACTTAAAGTCAGGCGAAGTGCGGTACTTGATCTTCTGTCTCTCGCCTATTTTGCATTTTGCTAAGTCCCTCCAAAAAGATCGGCCACAGGCTTTGGGAGGAGCAACAGTTCTCTTCGCAATTCAGTGGTGTAATGGTTTGAGGTTTGGGAGTGTTGCGTTTTTATTTCGAATAAAAACTTTCAGGAATACCCCTGGTGTTTAATTAAAAGTTTATCGTCTGCTAAAACTATTTTTATTACAATGGTATTTTCAAATGCGGAGGAGAGTGTCAGACTTAGGAAAAGATTACGTAATTGTACCACAAAAAGGGAAATACTTTTAAATCTTTTTTTTATTTGCTCCAAAAGCACTTACTTATTTTTTAATTATTTATTTTTCCATAATATTTATTGCTTTTTCTATCATTTCTATTATATCTAGCAACTATTTTGTTAAATTAGGCCTTAAAACCAGCAACAAATGGATGGATACTCCAATACTTACAACAGCTTATTTCTTCATCAATTTTTATACAATGTAAATTATATTGTTTAAATAAAAACATCAGTAGAGATTATTGTAGATACAATTTGCAATGCAGATTGTAATTAATGATAAAGGGCTAATTGCACTTAAGAATAGTAACAAGTGTTACGTTGTCTGTGAACATGTCCATTCTTCTGAATGTTTGAGAATTTTTTGATGCTTCATTTAGAAATTTCTGAATGGAATCGATTATGCCAAGCGTCTCCAAAAGAAAAGCAACAAAATATTATTCATCGATTCTACATAGCTGAGCTATGAAATTGAATTATTGATCTCTGGACTTTTGTAATTGAAAAAGAAATGATACCTGCAGTAATACAAAGTCTGGTTCAGGTTTGTTTCAGAATTCTGGCGTCTCCACTTCTATAATGACCTAATTTGGCAGACAACTCTAAGTAAAAAAAAATGTCCTTAGACTTTTCTCGTAGAATTCAGCTGTGCTTTAGACAGCTTTTTTTCGGAATGTAAAGGACATCACATAGACAATTAATGGTTTGCATGTGGTCATAATAAAGTAAAGAATGAACAAGATTGCTTGTCAGTAAAGTGAATGGTGCACATAATAATAACATTAATGATAAACCTTAAATAAGAATAAAGTGTTACATATAAGAGAAACATTTTTGATGAGTCAGTTACACGCAAGGATCATTTAAAAGAATCTCTCTCCAGCAAGTGGTACGAGAGGCTTTCCTCCCCTGTCAACAGATCCATAAAGATGTAGAAATTTGACAAATCATAAATAATGTAGTATTCAGATTAACATAATTGTAAAATGTTTATCGATGTATTTGATATATGCCTTCTGCTTTCAACAATAATAATACAAAATAATTATTGCAATGCTCTAATCAAGCCATTAATTACATTATATTTACATCTACTTTGAAGATTACACTAGTCTCACAGTTGTTTTAGTACATTTTGATTTAAATCTAAATTACAAGGAAATTAAGTCATCGAAAAATTGTAAAAAGCCTTACGATAAATCGCATAAGAAATAAGAATAATTTTATTTATAGATTCTTCTTAATTCGAGGTGTAGAATTTTTATGCTTTCCATGTATAATTTTGGGTGAAACCTAGTTCAGTGTCTGAATTAAAAATAAATTATATATGCAGTGAAAAAAATTATTAAAATAAAGCCCTTATAATGGAAAATACAATAAATTAATACTATGAAGCAAAAAGTAATGTAACACAGATAGTTTTTTCTTGCAACTGCAAGAAAGAATAAATATTACTAATTATTAATTTTTACTAATTTTAAAATTAGAGTATTGTTACTACAAGAATCAGTGCTTATATTATGATTTGTAATATTATTTATAGTAAAATATATGTGCGCAGTGTGAATAATTGGCTACGAAACTAGAATACAGTTGCATCTGTTATAGACTTTAAAACAATGTGGGTTCAGAATTTTTTTTAATTTCCTTCCTCTTGAAAAGCCCTTAAAATAAAAGTACTACTTTTAGAAACTTTCTTCCTTTTATATTGAGGAAAAGCTAAAATTCGTATTGGTTAACATTTCAATGCTTTATTCAATATATTAAATGAAATCCAAAATTTCGGGATTCGATACTTCCTGAAAATTTTAACTGTCAACTCAGTGCTACTCAAACTTTCAATATTCACGACCCAAATTTTAGTCATAATTTTCATTGCTCCCCCCTCCCATACAATAACATTGTAGTGAATGCAATAATAATGTACTTAGATGCTAAAGCAGCAATATGACCACAATTATAAACCGATGCAAATTATTAGGATATGTATTAAATTTTGTATATGTGACTTTTAAGTAATATATATTCTAAGTAATACTTTTAAGTAGTATATATTTTAAATTACTTTTAAGTAACATCTATTTTTAAAAAGTTACTTTTAAGAAATATATATTTTATGAAGAATTTACTTTTATGTAATATATATATTAAGTTACTTATAAGTACTATGATAAGTAGAGCAAAGTTTTTGAAGGAAAAGTTTAATATTAGAAACTGACACTCTTAATATTTTTTCTATTTTTATACCTTATATAATTGTAGTTTTTAAGTTGGAACAGGTAAAGTATATAAATATAGAAAAATAACATAGAGAGTCAATATTTTATATTAAAACTTCCTTTAAATTATTTGCTCTGTAAGAGAAGATAATTGCAGTCACCAGTAATTATCCATAAAAACTATACATCACAACTATAATATTTACTTTAATAATTTTAAACTAACTATCACAATCAATACTAATACGTTATCACAGATACAGATCTTATTTGTAAACATATCAGTGTAATTAAATATTTCATTTTTTATTGTACCAGAATGTAAATTTTGTTTTGCTGCCTTTAAGAAAATTATTACTTTTTTTCTGTAAATAATCATTTTTTATTTTGGATTTTCCGACATAATTGCACTTCCATATAGGGTTATCAACTCCCTAGGGAACGCACCCAACAGTTTGAGAATCTCTGTGTTAAGGTATCCGACTGGGTTCGGAGACAATTTTCTAAAATATGACGTAAATAATAATTTAATTGTGATTTATTTCAGTAATTATGTTGGCAAACGATAAAAACACATCAAAAATAATTTTTTTTAAAATTATGTTTCAGAATATTGAAAAATATGAGCCAAAATATACAAAAAGTTTCTCTTTTGCTAAAAAAATACATATATTATATACAAAAACAAATAACATTTTTAGCAAAAATACAATTCTTTAATGTTTAACTATGCTGCACACTAAAATATTCAAGTTTTAATATAAAAATATGAAATACATGGGTTCAACATGAAAAAATCTAGAAATTTCTTAAAAATTAACTTTTTTTCATATAAAATTACATTAAAAATAGCTTAATTGAAAGGTTATCCTTAGCTTTTAGTTCATAGCATTTTTCTTATGCCACCTGATCTCGACTGCGTCAGATTCAGGCCCATGATATTCGCCATGGCAAGGAGCTAGATGTACACCTGTCGTTGGCCGTAGCCTTGAGCACCATTCAGGTAATAGTACGATTTAGCTTAGGACACATTTGAGTTTATGTTTTATATTATAAGGAAAGTACATATGATTCATTATAATACAAAACATAAATTCAATAAATTTCGTAAAAATATATCATTTAAATGAAAACAAACATTGTAATTAATTAACTGTTGCCTATTTGAAAGCAAAATGTATGTATTAAAACATTCATAAAGTGAAAAAAATTTACAAAACATGAAAATAATTCTTTAAAAATTTTTTAAGGAATAAAAGTCGTATTGTTACGGATGAAAATCAATCAAAAACTCACACTTCCGGTTTCAGATTTAAATTTCCGGTTTCTATTTGATTTTACTACACCAAACAAAAATAACTGTAATTTTTCCCCCCCTAATTGACTCAAAGACAAAAGTGAGATATATTTTTAAAAAGTTTATGAAACAGGCTAAAACATAAAAAAAAAAATTCGATTTTTTGATGAAAATGTAGATTTTAAACCAATTACTTAGGTATCGAACTAGATTGAAAGAGGGATTTTTAGGTGTTTGATGTTAAGGGGGCCGTTAGAAAAAAAGAAATATAAATATTGAGGAAAAATGAATAATAAATAAAACTAGAGAGTCTTTTAAGTTGTTTTTATAGCATTTACTTTTCCTAACTTATATGAATATTTTGTACTGTGTTTTTTGAAGAATGAAATTTTAACGATAATTTGTGCACGAAAAACCGGGATATCTCCAAAACAATGCAATCATATTCATTGAAATTTATAACATATGTATTATGAGCTCTTTAAACCACAGGTTTTAAGATAGTTGCATTTAATCCCATTTTACAGCTATTTTTAGCTTGGAATATATAGTAATTTTGATGAAAAATAGGTAAAATCAAATTTAAATGCTTATAAAATATTTATTTCTTAAAATATTTTTTATCCTTCGGTTTGTGACATTTAAGATAGATCAAGAAACATAAATTGAAACATAATGAAATTAAAATTGCATTATGTCGGAGGCATTTTTATTTATCACGTTTTTCTTAACTTTGAAAATTTTGCTAAAATTTCAACTTTTTTTTTCAAAACCAAAGGGTGATATATGTTTTTTATTTAATAATTGTGACTCTTTAAGCCTATTTATGTTCCTTAAAGCAATAAAATTCTTCTGAAAATCAACTTTAGAAAAATTGCTCTCCCAACCTATTCGGATGCCTTTACTGTGAACATATATCGGTTTTTGAACATGCATAAAACTCAGATTACGTGTAGTATACTTTATTCTAAGGGTTGAACTTTTCATGGGGAAGTGCATCTGTATATGCTTGTAATTGCCACTTTAAGCTAATTCATTGCATCGTTTTTTTAAACTTTTTTTTCTGGTTAATTATAGTAATACAAAAAAATGTTATTCCATCATACATTAAAAAAGTCTATTATCCCCCAATGTAAGTATCCCCTGCGTCATTCTTCCTCGGAACAACACATGGATAAGCATTTTGGAAGTCTGTTGTGGTCAAAAAATGTCTTCGAACGAATAAAAAAATATTGAAGCAAGTATAGAAACCTTTCTTTTGCTTCCAGATCTTCATCTTATACATACAAAAAACTCCGGAATAAAAAAAATGCATACATCGGAAGTCCTGCATACCTAAGCGCAAATATGTATACATTTATTCCTCTCGTGTATTTTACGAACTGAATATTTTATTTATTTCATTCATAAGTTTTATTTATGTAATGTAATGCACAGGAGAAAATATTCAAGAATGGAAAAAAAAGACATGTCGAAGTTGTCAGTAAAGCTAGGTTTATATTCTAGAAAACGACATTGGAAGGCTAAAAAATAGCATAGAGTTTTACACGTACGTCGCAAAATAAGTTAACATATGGTGTAAGGTATATTCGAGATCGCGAGAAGCTTTATTTTTTTATTGAGTCCAAACCAGAAAATAAGCTCGTATCGGAAGTTTAGAAGCTAGTCAAATGTGTTTACGAACATAGAGTAGATTTCAAACAAGCAGTTTTAGGATTTCAAGCTATATTTATATATTTGTTTTTGTTTTGATGTATTGTGGATAAAGTATTTATGACATTTCAATATTAAAAAAGTTATAATATTTACGTGTCATAGAAAGGAAATACAGAGATGTAAACCTACCATACACCTTTTTTATTTTACAATGAATTTATCACTATTGACCCGTATCATAAAATAATTATAAGTTTCAATAGGAATAAAAGTTAAAACAACCAATATAAAATAATTATATGATTTCAAAGCTATGCCTTTATTATAATGGAAATAATAACTATTAAAACACATAATAAAATAATTATATGTTTTAATTTTTATGAATTCATTGAACAGAATAAATTAAATTCAAGTGGGAAGAAAACGATAAAAGTTAATTCGGCAAAAAATTCACAGATTGTATTTTAAGTAAAAAAAATATACTAGTCTGATCTCTTAATACTCGTATTATCGATT
>BMAO01019694.1:0-66714 GCA_019973975.1 Trichonephila clavata | reverse complement strand
TACTGTAAAAATTTCGAAGTTATTGAGAAATAACTAGAGAATTTAAACAAAATCCCTATCTCTTTCGTATCTTTAACTTCATTTTTCTCAAAACAACAAATTTTAGCTTGAGCGCAGAAATTCTCAGGAACTATTTATGAGATCGATTTGAAATTTCATACACGTGTTCAAAATATGGCTCTTCATAACTTATACTTCAATTTTCAAAAAAAAATTTAATAAATTTTTTTTATTTGAATTTGAATTTATTTTTTTCTTAAAATTTTAAAATTTTTGTTGTAATTGTATTTAAAAAATATATTTTTTTCTCTAAAGTTTTTTAAAGTTTGTATAATTTTGAAAGTGAACATTTTTATACCAAGTAAAGTTAATTTTGTAAATTTTGATCAATTTTGTACTTCAGAATTTTGGCGCGCTGTAAAATACTAATTTTCAAATTTTTGAAAAATTGTCCAATTTATATTTTCTTATAAATTTTAAAAAATTTTCTCAAATTCTCCGGAAATTCGAGAATGAATGTAAATATATGTGATTATCATGTGATAAAAATTTCAAATTATTGTTTTGCTCTATTGCTAAGTTACATTGGTTTCAAGAAGGATATTTTTTTCGAGTGCACAGATCAATGTTAAGGGTCCTGAGACGCCTTAAACTGCATGATCAGTATTTTATTTAATGTTTTCTTTCATTTTTTTCTTTAAAGTTTGAATCCTTGCTATGCTCAGTTTTGTTTCAAACTGCTACTTTGGATAAAAAAATTAATTATTATCCTTCTTTTGATTTGCTTCCTTATTTTATAACCATTTTACACTCGCATATCACGTTTCCAGCCATTCTGATTTACAGTTCCTTCTTTATTCATATAATTATCAATTATGCTTAACTTTTACACCAGTGTATAAATAAATAATATATATAGTGAGAATTGAACTAATTGCAGGAATTGAAAAAGTTGCACGATTCCCTACCCAGTGCCTCCATTTTTCACACAGGCGAATATTCATATGCGGTGTACTGGAAAATAAAAAAAAGATATAAATAAATAAACCTTTCTCTCAAAAAAGTAAATTCTTCACAAATCCAGTCAAGGTCACTGCATTTCATTCCAAACTCTTAAATTCTCGTAATTTTAAAGATAGAAGCGCAGTGCAAAAGTTCGTTCTTGAAAAGGGGTACCTGGACACCAAGGGCTGTTAAAACACCGGCTGGGCTAAGCATATATATACACGCTACAGCCGTCAAGGGATTAATAATAAATTGGGTTATTACTCCAATAATGCAATTCGCCTTCAGCAAGTATAGCTATAAACCATTTTGTCATAAAGTCTACTGCAAAAATATTTTGTATGACAAAATTAGTATTTGGTTATGTTAGGTTTTCTCCACCCCCTCTTTTTAGTTTTATAAAAAAAAAATCCAGGTTTCCTGTTCAAAACTTCCTGGCCTATCTGGTGCCACAGACTTTCAAAGTGTTAAATTTAAGTGAGGCCTTAGTTACATAATAAAGGCAATAATGTATTTTCAGCCAATGAGTTCATGTGCTTCAGTGTTAAAAACTTTTGTTTTTTACAAAACTTCCTTTTCAAAAGTACATATACGTCAGAAAAAATCCCATATAAGTGTCAGTTTTAAATTTCAATGGAAAACACGAGATTGCATTTAGCTCTGGACCGTCATAAATTTAGCTGATTACGTGGGATGATCACCCATCCATTTCAAGGTACGGACCTGCTGTCATTTATTTACACGTGGATATAAAAAGTTGACATGAATTGTTAGAAAAAACAAGCAATGTAACTGATGTGGATTATATATGCATGTAGTTATTCTACTTGTCGGCTCGGTAGCATAGAAGTAGCCTATCCAAATTGTAAGCAAACAGTTATTGGTTTGATCTCGGGCGGAGGTGATGGATTTTCTGGATGTGAAAATCGTAGGCACTTATGTCATATGATTATGTGGCAGATTTATTGAGTATAAATTTGGTTCAGCTGTTCTCGGTAATATTTAGCATACAAGAGCTTGAATTGAATAAAAACAAGCGTCAACATTTATTTTATGCTTTTAATTTATCTAGTTCGTTCGGAACTATTTCGTAAGAGTTTTATTAAAGTTGAACTCATTTCATTTGGTTTTTGTTGGATTAACTGGACGCAAAAGATAAATTGTCACATTTTCTTATCAGCCCTAAGCAAAATATTGCCATCTGAAACCATTTCTTTAAGCTGTGAATTAGCAAAGACTAACGGTAATTATCTTTCGTTTGTGTGCGTTTTTGTATATCGTCTACAAAAGATGTCTTATGAGATTTTCTAAAAGGTACTTTTAATTTTTTTAGATGGCTTTTGAACTAATTTAGTGCTGTAATGTCTTTTTCAGTTTGAGGAATCCTTATAGTTATGTTTTTGTTCAATTTATAAAGTACATTGAGACTTATTTATGTTCATATAATTTGCTTAGGTTTATGATTACTTCTTACAAAATATTGTAGTTGACAGAAGTACGCGTTGATTGCTTATATTATTTTAGGATTTGTTCAGTTTATACTAAATGCGGAGAAATTAAACTTTTGTAATTAGGGAATCATATAAATTCTCTTTGAAGAATTATCCTGGTCCATGGTAACATGCACATCTATACACTCTCATCAATTTTTTTGATCATGTATTAAGGATCTACTTGTAACGGCAAATGGAACAATTAGCTATTTAATGTGATCTAATATTTGTGACTATAAATGCAGTCAATAATCTAAGTCTATCTCGCATATTCATGAGTTCAAAAAAGATGCTATAATCCTTCTTTTAGGAAAAAAATAGATCCATCTATTTCTGTAATGGATTAATCTAAACTGAACTCGGTGGTTCAGCAGTCCATGAGGATTAATGCCTACTGTGCTTACAATGAATTAATATTACGCTCAAAATGATTGAAGTTTCTGATATCCTAACTAGAAAAGTTCTTAGTAAAGAATTTTTTTCATTGCGAAGATTCCTGTAAACCCACAAACATCCCCTTCCAGTTCTGTGTTAAATTTTCTTGTTATATAAGAAATTAGGAAGATATCTCTTTAACCCCTCGTATTGGCTAAAATATACGCCCCAATCAATCTGTGCGTTATCTTCTCTTTCGTATACATATGTCTTTCCGAAATACAATTCTTTTCCTTGTGCTGCTTTTAATAAAATTATTCTGAAGGCTTTGAAATGCAATAAAATGTCCTTTACAGTGTTTGCACAAAGAACTTACTCATTTCAAAGAAGTATTAGCTTATTCATGCATTTTCTTTTCTCCTCCTACTGAATGCACCGCGTAAGCAGATCTATGTAAAATACGATGGCACTGGGAAGCAAATCACGTAAGTTTTAATCGACTTTTTCGGATTAAATTATTACTCTGCCTCTGAATAATCCTTGCTTCTCCCATAAACAAGAAAATTTAGGCTATCTACGAGTGAGGTCAATCTTCCGTAACTCGGGTGTTCATCCATTCAACCTAATTAGCCCCTTGAGCTGGAATGCCGCACCACAAATGAAAGTCACTACCAAATAACTACTTACAAACTACCTTATAAATAGTCAAACGAAGTAAATGATTATACAGGATGATTCATAAAAATATGTACAGTTTTAATGCTCTATAAATCAAGAACAATTTAAAACATAGGTTATTTGCAACAGAATCATATGGAACTACTTAAAGTTTTGTTAGAGACAGTCGCAGATATGCTGTGTGGGAACCCTATTTAGCCCAAACGTACGCTAAAGTAATTGAACCAAGTCCATCAATAGTGACTGGATACTCTGTTTCAACTCCACTAGATCACCAAGAAGGGAAGAAACGAATGTCTTGTCGTTTACATTCCTCTTCAAGCAGAAATTATAAAGTGTTAATGCAGGGTTACTGGGTGGCCATTGGAATTATTAGCAACACGTTTATTTCAGAGGTGAGGGAGATGTTCATTGAAGTAATCTCTTACGTTGGGTGACCAGTGTAGTGGTACATCCTCCAATTGGATAATGGAATTGTCAATGTTGCCCTGTCAATGTTGTCAATGTTTTATCAACCAAAAAGTTATCATATCCAAAAAAGTGGCTCCCGTGTCATTTTGATAAATTTTAGAGCACTAACATACTTTTCTACAGCAAACGCTGCCGTTTTCACTGACTAGACACATGACACGCACACACACATACTATAGCTTACGTCACATCTGTCAGGTGTGAGACATAAACATTGAGAGTACATCTACTTTCTGGTTCTTGTCTTTGATGCTTGTCTTTGATTATTTCTGTTTTACAGCATCTGTGGAAAGTGTATACTTCTTTATGAATCGTCATGTTTACAATAGCGGATGATTATAGATAGTATCTGGACGATATTACCACATTAGTTCCTGCCAATACTATATTTATGTAGCCCTTTTTTTGGCAAAAGTTTAGGGAGTATTTTCATTCTGTCAAGCCCTTGTGGTCGTACTTCATTCAGATAAATATAAATTGAGAGAGAGATATATAGAGAGATTCACGTAATTTTACTTTTCTTGTTTTCATATCACGAAGTTATCTCTCATGTATACTTTAATAAAAGTAAATTGCTCACACTTTTTGAAAGGCAATAGAATAATTCATTTTAACAGATATATTTTTTCAGTTAATCGAAATACATAGAAATCCACCTTAATGAATTTGCATTTATTTTTTCCCCTATCTTAACTTCACGTATTGCAATTATTCTTGTATATTTTAAAAATGTTTTAAAACCACAGAATTTAATAATAAATACAATTGCACTGTGTTTGGTTAGTTTCATGGGGGGGGGGACTAAGCAAACACTAAGATGATTCTTTATTCTGTTCCTTATTGTAAAATTGTTCCGCTACTCAACCAAAAGAATTGAAGATTATGCCAAGAAAACAGAGTCCAGCTTGATGGAGCGAAAAAGAAAGAATACATCAAATTGAATACGTAAAACGTAAATAGAAAACAGAACATTTTAGCCTAAGTTTACTTTATTTCCTGATATCTTTCGAATTCCTCAATGGAACTTAATACTGATGAGAGTCCTAAACTTTTCCCGTAGTTTCGTTTTCTTTTTATGGGACATGTTTTGTTTCACAAAGCTTGACTTCCGAGACAAGAAATAAGACAACTTTTTGTAAAGAAAATGGAATGAGAAAAATAACTTTCTTTGTAGACATACATCTTTTTGTCGATGGGAACTGAAATCCACGATAAGTAATACGTGTTCTCAAAGTTGGGGCAAAACATCTAAAATATACTGTCAAAAGTAGAAATTAGGAATCTTTGGAGGGTGAAAATTAAGTATTATACTCTAAGAGGGAATTATAGCTTGTAAAAGGGCGCTTTCTGTTTCCTTTCTCATAAATTGTTTGAATCAATTATTTTTTCTGTTGAAAAAATGGAGCGTGCCAACTCTGGCCGAATAAAAGTTCGCCGATTTGTAACAAATAAATTTTTAAAGCCTATAAAAATCTATTTAATTCATTTGTTTTTAAAGATAGTGTAAAATAAAATAATGAAGAAATCCAAAATATATTTTTATCAAATAAATAGTTTTAGATGGATTTAATATATTTTACTCCTTTTTTTAGATGAGAAAAAATATCATTTACTTAAAAACTAAAAATAATCTCTAATACTTAGTTTATTTATTATTCAAACTGAGTTTTTAAAAAAATTAAGTACTTTAAAATTCATGTTAATATGCTACGCATAAAATGAAGGAAAAAAACTATCGTTAAAATGTTCCAATTTTAAGATATTTTGCGCTTAGTTTTTATCAAACCTTCACAATTTCATGCATGGTTTTCGAAATTTAACTTTTACAATTTTAATTTAAGAACACAACTAGGTTTGTAATGGGGTTTATTCGTAATTCTGACTAATCCACTTCGAAACATTCTTTTGCTTTGACGTTTTTTTATTACGAAACCTCATTCTGTAAAGAATCCGTGATTTACATTAATGATAGTTACTATTTAAAGTCAATTGTAAGAGGGTAGCTGACGCAGGTGATTGTTGTTATGCTGAAATTAAAACGTTTGTTAGAAATTGGAATCTCTTGCCGTGGTTCAAAGTAAAATAATTAAACGCCATTAAGGTACTCATACTATTGTTGAAGATCGGTTATTAATCCGGGAGCAGATAGTAACATTAATAGTCATGCTGAGTCATCCCAATCTTTTTTGTCTTTGTTGTACGCAATAAAAATCGTAGTTCCAGTGAAAAAATTAAATAGGCGAAAATATAATTACCTACTTTTAAGGACTGTTAAGTTTGTCTTTGATAATTTGAGAAAAAATATCAATCATAATGAACTAAGGAGTTTCAAATGTGCGTGAATATAATAAAGGACACAAGGAAGGTTCGAAAACGTGGGTGATGTAAGAATACATCATCACGTTTTTTTAAAAAAAAAAGCTAACCTTACGCTTTTGGGGGAGATAAAGTTTTGGTTATTGACCGTTAGAAGGATAACCTAAAAAATTTCACTCAAAGTTTTGGAGATCATTTTATGGATTAAAATCCCCCTAGAAGAAATTGAAGTGAGTTACTATATGTATATAAAGCTTTAGCTCCAATTTCTCTTTTCTTACAAGAATCAAATATTTATTTAAATTACTAATATATAATTTTTGAAACCTATTTCGTTATTTGTTTGTATCAAATCAGTCTGTACTAACTTATGTAAATAGTGAGTGCTTACTATTAATATTATTTACTTAATATTTCTCAAAAGGTTTAAATTTGATAAACATTAACTAAATATTTCATATATAAGATAACCACATGAATGAACGTTCCCTTGTAAAACTGGTGTAAATAGCGATATATATCGATCTTTGGAATTTATCACTTGGATTCAAATGAAATCTCTATACTATGTATGTTTATCAACTACTTGTAAAGAGATTGTTTACACATACTGAGTAACTATATTTGTGTGTGATCTCTTTGTGAGTTCTCGACAAGAAAAGCTGATATGCGTTTCAAATAACATTCAAATTATTTGCATCCCAGTTGCTTATTTGTATTGCAGCCAACAGGATTGACTGGAGTTTATTTCTGACTGTCGTTTCTAAGAATTGGTACAAATGCAATTCTTAGAGTTTAAAGTTTAAACTTCAGTTTAATTCGTTAAGCCAGTGCTTCTGAAACTTTCTATTCAAAGCGAACTAATTTTCAATCATAATTTTCAACTCTATATAATAACAATGTGTTAAATTCAATAATAATATACTTTGACGCTAAAGCTAAAAAAAGACTTTAATTATAAATCGTATAAATTATCAAGATAAACATTAAATTTTGTATGTAATTTTATGACATGCCCATAGGGTCGCTGGTAATTATTAAACTTGTTCTTAAATCAGTATTGCTAAATTAATTATAAAATATATCACATTTATAAGTGTATTATATCAGTGTAAAATTTATTTTTTTACTATGTCAGTATGTATTTTGTTTGTTTACTTTCAGTAAATTAAATTTTTTTAAAAATAATCTTTTCGATATACTCGCGCACCCCATGTATGGTTATCACGCCCCCTAGAAGGGGGCGCGTCCCACAGTTTGAAAAAAACTTCTTAACCGCTTGCCTGATTAACCTGTTATCACAATTTAGTATATATTGCAGTTAATTATTATCCCGAGAAAACTCGGGTGAAGAAGAATTTGTCAGTACAATTTGTTTTATCATGGTATTACTCAGGCTGGAGAAAATGAAAGGAAATATTCAGCTTTGATTGGCAGTTTGCAAAATTTTGTTGGTTTCGTGGTTCTTTTGACGGGGTAAGTCACGCGTTTTCCCTACTGTATAATACACGTCGGCTGGTGGATTAGTAATGTCTACAGAAGGATAGTTCCGTTGGAAAAAAGGTAAAATAATAGCGATAATACAAAATAGCGAAAGCGATGATTTTTCAGGGAGTGATTATGGTGAACATTGAAATTAGTGGAAGTGATTCTTCTGTAAGTAAAGTGAGTGAGTGAATATTAACGTCCCACTGTTCAGCTACACGAGGGCTTTTGGGGACAGTCCGCATAATTTTGAACCATGGTCAAGTGACGAGGACGACACCTGAGCTGGCACCCCCTCTACTAACTATCACACGAGACCAATGGGAGGACATTTGAGCTCTCGACAGATTTTACGTGCATCACTCCCCTACACAGCGGGTCTTCAGTGGTACTCGGATAGAACTCATGACATGCTAGCCACGATCCGATGCCTAGACCACTCGGCTACCGCGGCCACTCTTCTGTAAGTAACCTACATTGTGTACTGTAAATAAGGAGGTTCACGATCACCTAAACAATTTAGAATGAAGCTGAGATTGAAAAAATAATTTCAGAAAATCATTGTGAAGAGTTTTTTTTGCCGCATCAGGAAGATCCAGCATTAGTCCGTCACCACTCTAATTAACATCTGGGCATTTTCCAGATGTTATTCCGCTGCTGTAAAAAAAATCTAATTCAACAAGACAGTGTACGCTGTACTCCCGTAAAGAGATAAGCCAGTAAGAAAAGGGACCAGAGAGATACCAGAGTACAGAATGTCATGTATCGCTTTGTGTTGTATCTTGTTTCAAAAACTATTATACAAAAACTAATATTTAAATTTTTCCATTTGCCCGAGATAACTCGGGAGAATTACTAATATTAAAACTAAATGCTTTTACACATGTAAAAAATTAAAAACTCTATTTAAAACTTACATATTTTTTTTCCCATCCCCTTGTATGTAATAATAAAATAAAAAAATGTGAAGGTTTTTTGCATTTTTTTTTTTCAAAAAAAGTTGTATTCTTAATAAAATATTCTATTTGTTAATGCCCTCAAACCATACATATTTTACAATAAGCCCAGGGGTTAATGGCACTGTTCTTGTTTTGTTTTGTTTTTGTCTTATTTTCATATAAACAAAAATTTTGTTCGTTAATGATAAGACTCAAAATTAAAGACTATTTCGAAAGAAGCAAGATATATGGAATAAAATTTACTTAAAACAAATATGAAATGTAGTATATATTCTGATTCAAAAGCGCATTTCGTTATTAAAACTCTTTATTGTTGTTTATTACATAACGCCAGTAGTACCGTAAGTTCTTAGACAAACATATAAAGGAGTTTACATAGAAAACTGCATGCTCAAATTTAAGGCTAAATCTTCCTCAAGGTTTATTTTACTTTAAAATTTATAATGCTAATTTCTAAATTGTCGATTAATGAAAGACAATAGGTTAAACATCTTCAAAATAATGATTTTGAAATTTGATATTTCTAAAATCCCCATATTGGGAATTTTCCTATGACAAAGCATATCTGACATTTTATAAAATACAAGAATGTTAAAATGACTTTAAAAAAATACAATCACCTGATGTGTCACATCCTCTAAGACAGATAAAAGTGTAAATGTTGACCTTTTAAACCTTGAAACTATTAGAAAAAAAAACATTATTTTTTTTAGAATTAAATCATACACAATTAATTGTAAATTAACTAGAATAACTACAAGTTCAACTGTTAGTTTGTTTACCTACTTTCAGAGTGAAATTTATTAATTTTATGAAAACATTTGTGTGTGTGTGCTTTTAGTCGCTTGAAATTTAGAACTCGAGCGAACGACTTGTGATGTATTCAAAAAAGTGTCTCATTCGAAATTTTTTCCTTACGATTAGAAGATGCCTATGTATTTAAATCCTTCAAAAATTGTTTGAGAGGACTCTGTTTAAAATATGTAGGAAGATATTTGCAAAAATTTTAATAATAAAAAATATTGCAGTTTCGTGCAAATGAGACATGGCAGAAATGAGGCCACACGTCACTGAATGGTGCACTTATTGCAAACAACACATATATAGGACAGGCGACAACTGTTAAAATACTGCATATGTAAAAACAGCATTTGCATCCAATTCCTAACATATTTGGATTAGAGACTAGATATAGTAATAAAAAATGGTATTTTTTTTTAAAAAAATCATAGTGATGCTCAGTAAAGTATATCTTTGAAAAAGCTTAACTTTGAAAAATCTCACTTCAGTATAAATATAAAATTCTAATTAATTACATTTAACGTGTTCCTTTCTTACAGATGAAGTGTATTAAGCAGATTGGATCATAAGTATAAAGGCGAGTGAGAGAAAAATGTGTGTTTAAGTAGATAACGGCAATGTTAAATTAACCTATATTATGTATCTTTTTCTCAGAAAAGTGTAACACTTTGTGAGAAAAAGGTACATGAAAAAGCTTAATTAACTAAGTTAATACTTAATAATAATTAACAACAAAAATTCAATAACTTAAATTATTAATATTTTAAAGATTGAAAGTATCTGTGTTTCATACATAATTCCTCTTTAAAAGACCTCAAAACAAAATATTATTCTAAGATGTTTTTGTATATCTATATATATAAAGGAGAAAAGCGACTCACTTACTGACTGACTGACTGACTGACTGACTAATCACGAAATCTCTGGAACTATTCAACCTACAGACTTGAAATTTGGTAGACATGTTCCTTTGATAGAGTAGACATCAGCTAAGAAAGGATTTTCCGAAATTCGAAACGCAAGGGGCGTTACGGGGGGTTAAGGGCTTTAATAATAATTGTTTTCATGTTTAAACTACTTGATGTACAATCTTGAAATTGGGTAAGCGGATTCCTTTCAGAGAGTAGAGATCCGCTACAAAATGAGTTGGCTGAAAATCGACCCCCAAGTGGCGTTGCAGGGGCTTAGGGGGCGTTATAGATAATTATTTCCATTTTTAATTATTTGACGCACTGTCTTTAAATTTGATATATATAGATTCCTTTCGTAGAATAATGATCAGTTACAAAACGGGTTTTGTGAAAACAGACTTCTAAGTGGCGTTGCGGGGGATTAAGGGGCGTAAGAGATAAATATACCTGTTTTTAAACTACTTCACCTACCTGCTTGAAAATTGGTAGGTAAGTTTCTTTCCTGGAGTAAATATCCGCTACAAAATGGGTTTGGGGAAAATTGACGCCCAAGGGGTGTTGCGGGGGCGGGGGGTTTAAGGGGCGTTATAAATTCCTATTTTTAAGTTATTAGACGTACAGTCTTGAAACTTAGTAAGCAGATTCCTCTCATAGGGTAGAGATACGCTAAAAATGGGTTTCGTGAAAATTGCCCCCAAGTGGCGTTGAGGGGACTTAAGGGGCGTTATAGATAATTATTTCCATTTTTAAACTATTAGACGCACAGTCTTTATATTTGATAAAGAGATTTCTTTCATAGAGTAGAGATCAGCTATAAGAAGTTTTTGTGGAAACAGACCTCTAAGTGGCGTTGCAGGGGAATAAGTGGCGTAAGAGATACATATTTTCGTTTTTAAACTATTTGACCTACCTGCTTGAAAATTGGTAGGAATGTTTCTTTCATGGAGTAAATATCCGCTACAAAACGGGTTTGGAGAAAATTGACCCCCAAGGGATGTTGCGGGGGGTTAAGGGCAGATATAAATAATTATTTCTTTTTTTAAACTATTAGACTCACAGTCTTGAAATTTGGTTAGCAGATTCCTCTCATAGGATAGAAATACACTGCAAAATGTGCTTTGTGAAAATCGACCCCTAGGTGGTGTTGCGGGGGTTCAAGGGGCGTTATTGATAATTTTTTTGCATTTTTAATTAATTGGACGCACAGTCTTCAAATTTTGCTAAGCAGATTCCTTTCATAGAGTGCAATTCCCCTACAAAATGGGTTTTGTGAAAACAGACCCAGAAGTGGCGTTGCGGGGGCTCAAGTGGCGTTATAGACAATTATCCCATTTTTAAACTGTTCGACGTACAGTCTTGAAATTTGATAAGCAGATTCCTTTCGTAAAGTAGAGAACCGCTACAAAATGGGTTTCGCGAATATCAACTACTAAGTTTAATTTCGGGAGATTAAGAGGCGTAATCGATAAATTTTTCCATTTTTAAACTACTTGATCATCCTGCTTGAAAATTGGTAGGCATGTTCCTTTCATGAAATAGAGTTCCTCTAACAAAGAGTAAAATGAAAATTGACCCCCAAAGATGTTTGCGAGGGGTCAAGAGGAGTTGCAGAAAAAAATTCCTGTTTTTAATTGTTAGACCTATATACTTGAAATTTGTTAAGCATGTTTCTTTTGTTGAATAGGGATCCACTAAGAATGTATTTTAAGCAAATCAAGTTCCGGGGGGGGCGGTGCAGGGGGTTACTGGGACGTATTGACACAAAAAAAATTACTTTTTTCGAGCTACAAGGACTATAATAATGAAATTTGGTTTGCATTTTTCTTTTGTTGAATTGAAATCCGCTAAGAGCGGTAATTTTGGAAAACGGCTCTCAACAGGATTACGGGGATATTGATAGTAAAGCTTTTGTTTTTTTCTGTTAGATTTAGACTTGAAATTTGGCTTGCATGTTCAATTTACGGAGTCCACCGAAAATTGTTTTTGCGGGAATCCACTTGGTTTTTGAGTTACGAAAGAGCAAACATGCTTCAATTTTAGAGATTTTTAGAAAATACAAATTAGATGAGTTCTGCCCTTTTTTTTTTATCAACAGGCGACAGTTACAGGTATAAGTATATTTTTCAATTCAATCGAATTCTTAATGCTAGGACTTATATATCAATAATTTATACATATACATAAGCAGTAGAAATTTATAAAACATCATGAAATACCCAGCGAAGCGGGCGGGTAACAGCTAGTTGTATTATATGTTCTTCCGTCAGTTGCAAATATGTGAAGATTTCAGGTATTCGACACACGCGAAAAGGCTATATTGAATCAAAGGTAAAAGTATTGCTTTTCAAAATTCTGCAATGCTTTTTCCTGCTACCTGCAATGTTTGTCCCCCCTTGCGCTTTGTTAATAGTAACAGCAAAACTGAGTTTGACTGGAAATTGAACTCGTTTCATTTGAAACGGTAGGTAAGTGGGGATAATTGAAATTCGAGGTATGATAACACTTTCTGTTTTCATGACATCTGTTAAAATAAAGGCACCAAGTATATTCTGAATCAATTTTGTGATTCGAAGCCTCGTTCCATTAAATAGTCGAGGAGCATCGAGATTTTGTCTAAGCATGGCTGGTACATTTAGTATTCACTGACGTTTATGTGAGTTACACGTGAAAGTTCAAGCGAGTTTGAAAACTCCGTGGGATATGAAGTGTTTTGTTCTTTATCTATGATTGTATTCATTGATAAATATTCTTTCATCCCCCCACCACGTTATTTAAATTTTCAGTGTTGATTTTATTGACAAAGGCGCCAATATTGATATTGCGCACAACCACTCATCGCAATTTAAATTTTGTTGCAAGCCCGGGTGAATTCCAGCAATAAGATCTGCATTAGTTTTTACTCAATAACAAAATTCTCCGGAAAGTAAAATATAATCTCCAACACATTTGCTTCAAAACATCCATCACCAATTTTTAATTGCGTCTCTGCATTATGTTTCGAATTTACATCGTTATGAAGATACACTCTCATATTCGTTTTCAGACTTAATTTTCCCCCTTTCGTCAATAAATTTGATGATTTAATATAGGTTCTGATTTCATTTTCCGATGTACCCCTCTAGATTACAGGAAGAGCTTTTTTTTTTCAGAAATCACCAGCTAATATATAAAACTACCATTCCGCACTTGTCTGTAATATCTGGTAAATCCTGAGGAATCTGATTTAACACACTTCTATAGCTTTCTTGTAAGACATCGTATTTTCATTTTACACTAAAAGCTTACATTGTCGAAGCATCCTGCCTCCAAAGCTTTTTTTTATTGAAATTGCAGATGGGTGAATCTTCATGTGCAATATCCAACGGTAATTTTGAAACGGAATGTGCAGCATGACCGTCGGTCAGTAGTGTCGCTGCTATACTGGAAGAAGCCACAGCAACTGCTATCTTCTGATTTCTTCTGATGGACATTAATTATATGTTTAGCAAAAACCTTTTTCCGGTTCCTCTAGAGGTGTCGGAAAAAAAAGAGTGCACCACTGCAGGATTCTATTTTACATAACACTTGTTGGAAAATATGACTTTGTTCTGGAGTTAATTGAGAGATTAATTCTGTTACTTGATGTTGCAATGCTTTAAAATTGTAGTCTAATTCTCGAACAATTTCATTATCGAAGTCATTTCCGTCGACTTGTCACGGACGAATCGTTCAAAAACCGTGTAGTTTCTTCCAAACCATTATGAAGACCTTATTTTCAATTGTTATTAGCGTTTCGCTGTAGATGTGTTCGTTGAAAGCATATCTGTTTCTACTTGCTGCAGTCGTCGAAAAATATCTTCTGCCATGTACTCTTTGAACTTATTCCAAAGGGTTTGAGGATTAGAAAGACCGCAAAATGATATAAGAATAGCGTAAAGTTCATTAATTTTATTTGGCGATTGACATTGTATGTAGAAAGACCGCAAAATGATATAAGAATAGCGTAGAGTTCATTAATTTTATTTAGCGATTGACATTGTATGTAGAAAGACCGCAAAATGATATAAGAATAGCGTAAAGTTCATTAATTTTATTTGGCGATTGACATTGTATGGGGCTTCTTCCATTGTAATATCTAGTATATCTTCATAGTAATACATCCATGTCAAATATCTAGGTTCCTTGCAAGTGAAAAATTTTGTGCAAAATATGAATATTGTGGAATTAGGTTTAAAAAAATTCAAAGTATTAAATATTCGATAAATGAAAACTTTTTTATAAAACTGTCTTTAATATTACAATAGAGCTTTCAATACCACACAATTTGTTAAAACTTTATGTCGCTTCTCTCTTTAATAAGTGGAAGAAAATTTGCTTTAAAATTTCTGGAATTGTCGGAGTAGAGAATTTTTTAGCCAACTTCACGATATTTCTCATTGAGTTTGACATTTAATAAATCTGATCTAATAAACACTTGATATTTAATAAAAAACCATTTAAAAATTGTTTTTTTTTGTTACTATATTGAATTACACTGTGTTTCAGTAATTTGTTACAAATGTGAGAAAATATTTATTAAAATTTCCGGTATTAACAAGATGTATAATCTTGCTCCAACCTAGCGGGGAGTAAGCAACGCCCCACCGTTTTACGTGCGTAGTTTCCGTTCCCACAGAAATACAGTGCTAAACTATACCCTATGTTTCTTGCTGATAACGTAGCTTCCCATTGGTGAAAGAATTTTTAAAATCGATTAAGCCGTTTCAGAGATTAGCCGGAACAGACAGACAGACAAAAAAAATTTCAATTGATTTTTTGATATAAGTACGGTATTTTTAAATACATTTAGTAATAATCTTTTAATTTGAAATTATGAACAATTTAATTTTTATTTTGTTAAAATTTCCGGTTTTGACAAAATGCATAATCTCGCGCCAACTTGGCGACGCGTAAGCAACGCCCTACGGTTTTACCCACCTAGCTCCCGTTCTCGTAAAAATACGGGGATAAAATATACCCTAAGTTACTCGCTGATAACGTATCTTCTTTCCATTGGCGAAAGAATTTTTAAAATTGGTTGAGTGGTTTGGGCGTTATCTAGCCATTTTACATTCACATTATTTTGAAATTATCTTCATTCCTAATTCTGAATATTAAATTTTTCGTTCTATAGATGATATCATCATTTTTGACAAACAAGGGAATTTTAAACCCAATAGTTTCTTTTCCAATATCTCAATTTAATACAGACACATAGTAACAACTGTGAAGCAAATTTTCTTGATATAGAAATTAAATTAAAGGATAATGTTATATTTACTAATATTTGTGACAAAATATATGAATTTAAATTCAGTGTTTTAAAGGGACTTCAGTGAAAAATAATGTACATATTTCAATATTCAGAAATAGTATTTTTAAAATATACAACGCGTTAATTTTCTTGTTTCGAAAAAAATTAGAAAAATTTAAAAATTTATAAACATTTTATTAAATACTGTTTAAATCAAAAATAGACAATTAAATTTAATTCGTTATTAATAGTTATTATTAGTTATTTTATTAATAGTTATTTGTATAAAGAAATTCTAAAGAGAAAGGATAAAATTCCTTAAAATATTATGATTTTATAAGTTTATTATGATTTTGGATATATTTACCTGTGCATATTCAAATTATGGATAAAATTACTTATTCCCTTAGTTTTATTTTCTTAAAAATATTTAAGAACATTTATAATTCTAGTGTCTCTCAACTAACGGTAGTATTTATACATACAATTAATAGTTTATTTCTCTTAGTTTCCTACTTTTGCTAAGTGTGTTTGGGCTACTTGTTTATTGTACTCAAATTTAGCGTGGGTTATACGTTTTTGAATATAATTTTTAGGAAAGTTGCTTTTTCTTGTAATGAATTTAAATATTCTATCCATTATTTTCAATAGGATTTTGCTCAGTATTTTTAAGAGAAAAGGGGAAGGTTGGTTGGCCAAAAAAACATGTTAAAACGCATTTTTATACAAATTAATTTTTATATAAGAGCTGTCCTAAGTCAGCAATGTTTGTAATACTGCAGCATCCATCTAAATATATATATGTTTAAATTCTATTATTTTTAAATTCTACTATCTCGTTTATATTACAATTTTGGTTTTTATATAATTCAGTTGTAGGCATTTTATCTCTCTATAGCAGAGAATATTAAATATATATATATAACCATGTATGTCTTATGTATCTTAGATGTATGACTAAGGAATTCTAAAAGTAAAATTGCATTAAGCAAATTTAAATCACAACAATATACAAATTATTCCAATGAAGTACTATCGCTTTAATTTTTAAATTTATGAATGTTTTACATTCTAATGTAATCCAAAGTACAAGCTTATTCAACTGAAACAAATTAAACTACTCTTCCGTAACTCAGTGAAGCTACAACATTACCGTAAAGGAAAAGCTTTAACTTCGAAATAGTACACAAATTTCATGAACGTGCTACACTCAAGTATAATGTTTAAACACATCAGTTGAGATTAAAGTTACTTAATTTCATTGAAAATGAATTTGACTGCAGAGGCAATTTTCCACTTTGAATAGTATTGAAGATGATAACGATGGACATATCGGTAAACTACGGAAGTAGGTAATGCGGTTAATTCGAGAGAAGCTAAAAGCAAACAACAAAAAATATGTGTTTGTTAAATCTTCATCAAATATTAAACAGGAATAATTTAATTTTCCTACCCATTCAAATGACTAGCTTCAAATTATCAACTACATAGAAATGATTAGTCAAAATTGAATTATAAGTTGTTTTTTTTAATTAAAAGTGGAAAGGGCACAAATAATTGTTTTTAAAATTATTCGATTTTTTATACCCTTATTAATATTTGTTGAAAATAAACAGTGTTGCATTGTGAGTGAGTATTAACGTCGCACGTTAATCTGACTATCAAATGAACATAAATTATTGTATTGGTTTCAGTTAAAGACATTGTAAATTAAAAAGTTAATTGGTCTAACTTATTGTTTTGCTCTCTCACCATTTATACAAGTGTAATTGGTAAAAAAAAACTCTCTTAAATTTGAGCTATGTTTGATATTATAAATCTTATAAAAGGTTACCTTATTCTCCCAGGTAGAGAATAAACTAAATTCGGACTTTGAGTTTTATATGAGTTTAAAGTGTATTTATTTAAGGTATGTGACTACCTTCGGAGCACTTTTTTTGAAATATATAAAATTTCACTTATGTAAACATATTTTTATTTGTAATGGGACATAAAAGTAAGAATTCAAACACAGTTTTTACAAAGTTATAAATATTTTTGGAAATATAGGGAATTTTGAGTGAAATTTTAGTGAAAAATTGCAATTACGGTAAGGATTATGTTGAAAATTCTGATACATATATTCTAATAATATTTATACAGCACATAAATAATATCATTTTCTGTGATTATAACTATGAAATTTGTAATACTTCTGTAAAGTTTTCGAAATATGTCAATTTTTATGCAAAAACACATTTTTTTTACAAAAAACTAATGTTATTTTCTCACAAAAAGTGCAATAAAATAAATAAATATAAACACAGGTATTAGATTATACACTAGACTACAGATAAAACTAAATTAAAGATCCTTTGAAAATTTCAAGTCAATATCTTAAAAAGAAATCTTGTAGTCAACCGTACCGTGAAGAAAAAAATTGTAAAACATAGTTTCTCAGAAAATGCATTTAAAGATTTTAATGCTATGTGAAAAATTTTCTACTGATTGTACATTTTTTAAACTCACCATATTTATAGCTCAAGCTCTTTTAAATTTCATGTAAAACTTATTTGGAATTTTTTTTAACCTTTTGCTGTTTTCCTTAGAATTTTATACACTATAACAATTGTCGTTTTTAGCGAAATTTTGGTGAAAAATTGCAGTTACGACAAATCTTTTACACAAAATTCTAATAAGTGTATTCATATAATATTTATACAGCACATAAATAACATCTCTATCTGTGTTAGGTATCAAAAGATTTGTAATACTTGAAAAAGTTTTTTAAATACGCCAAATTGTATGCAAAAACTCCTTTTTAAAAAAAATTAATGCTTTTTTTCATAAAAAAAGCAATTAAATATTTATATATATATATATATATATATATATATATATATATATATATACAGACATTAGATTTTG
Source organism: Trichonephila clavata (assembly GCA_019973975.1). Taxonomy (NCBI): domain Eukaryota; kingdom Metazoa; phylum Arthropoda; class Arachnida; order Araneae; family Nephilidae; genus Trichonephila; species Trichonephila clavata. The sequence continues at coordinate 48,041 of BMAO01019694.1, read as the reverse complement.
ATTCATAACACAGATAGAACTACACAAAACATGTTCTGAAAATTTCAATTTACTATCTTAAAAATATTTTGTATAGTGAACTTTATCGTGAAGAAAAATATTGAAAAAGTTTCTCGTAAAACACATTAAAAATTTTTTTAACACAAAATAAATACTTTTCTACTTACAAAACATTTTCAAAACTCCCCATATTTATAGGTTAAGCCTTCTTTAGCTTCATTTTTAGCTAATTTTGACTTTTTTTTTGGCTTTTTGCTGTTTTCTGGAGAGTTTTGTTGAGGGTAATGACTGGCGTTTTGATTTTTGAATACGTTCTGTGTCGATTCCCATGTAGTTTTTAAGTATCATTGGATCAATTACCATACCTAAATAATTAAATACATGCAACAGTCCTAAATAACCTGAATTATATAATAGGACAGCAATGTGTGAACCCAAAAACAAAGTTTTCTTGTGAACAAAAATTTCTTTTGGTAAAATAGACCATAATACATTATTAAAACTTTCATTATTATTTTGGGTCATGCCATGGAGGCATTTTTTTAACAAATCTGTATCACAGAGTGCTAAGTAAGTGGGCTTTATCACTTTAATAACTGAATTTGAAAGGCCCGTTGTTTTGTCTATGTGTACTTTTTCATCGCATAATGCTCGTTTATACTTGCACCAGCTGTCTTTCCCTGTAGGACATTGCCCATGCATGGGATTTTGATTGCCAGAGCAGCAGTGAAAGAAAACAGCTATTACAGCAGATTGCATTTTTTCGAGACATCCAACATTGCTACGGATGGCAATCCCGTAATAGTTCTGCAGTTTATCGATAAATTTATCAGTTAGTTTGCCCTTTCCACCAAGTCCTTTGGTGTTCTTTTTTAGTTTCCTTAGACGTGAGCCTACTCTTTTTTGTATATGACCTATGCATTCGAGTTTTGAGACACTGTTTTCCCCATATATATTCTTTACTCGTAAAAAGCCCTTGGAATCCCATTACCATAGTACTCGGTGTACTGCAAGTCTCGTTTTATCAATGATCTTTCAAAAATTCTGAAAGCTCCAACAGCATCCATATTTCCTTAGGATCCTTTATAGTTTGAGCATTCATGCTCAGATTTCACTTTCATTTCACACATTTTGCAATACTGAGTCATACTTCTAAATCTAAAATTTTCCCAGTATCAATGGAAATAGCTGAGACGCAGCCATTAAGCGACATATGGCCTCTCCGCTGCCATGTGCCATCTACTGAAACACCACAAGTTGTAATTTTTTTAAAATTTCGCACCTCTGTTGATGCAGCTTTCATATTTTCTTTAGAACAAAACTGTACTGCTTCCAGCAGTTTGAGTTCATGAGCTCTGAAGGTGTTTTTAGAAATGCAGGGCAAATTTAAAGTACATAGCTACTTCTTACCAGCTGTGAATCCCCTGCCAATCAATCTCAATCCAAATACCAATAAAGTATTGAGAGTGAATTTTTTATTTTCTTTACGGGTAGAAGTAAAGCCAGTCATGAATCCACAACTGCAAGACACACACAAGTTAGAGCAAAGTCCTTCCCTGGAATCTTCTGTTAGTTTCAATCCAGTTGCATAGCATTCCGGACAACACAGGATTGAAATAATTCCCAATAAAGCTTGGAAATCAATAATTCGATTACCTGTAGAACTATGAAATATAGGTTCAGGCACATCAAAACTGTCATTAGTGCTCAATTTTGCTTCACTTGCAGACGACGCCTTGTTACTGTTTGGGGCTGACTTGGTAAATCCGTTTCCATAAAACCTTCTCTTTCTAGTCACTTTTGATCTAGTTTTCGGCATTTTGAAATTATTCACAATGAAATAAAACGTTAAAATTAAATAAAATAAATGAATAAATTGTAAAAATATCAAAAATAATTAGTATTAAAGAAGAACGCTTTCGAATGAACAATGTAAACAAAGTATAGACGATAATAGTATTGCCATTCAATAAAACAAGCTTGAATTAAAAAAAAAACAGTTGCCAGATGGAAAAAAAATATTATTAAATAAGTAAAGGATACCTTGATCTGTATTTACAATAAGTAATGAATGTTTATCTTGCTTAAAAGTCACGAAAAAGGAGTTCAAACTATTTGTTTACATTTTATGTCTCTTTAAATACCCATTTTTACCTCATAAAAATACCTCATAAAAATTCCATTTCCGGTTTACTAATTAAGCTATAACTTTGCTTCTAAATATCGTAGGAACTAAAATAAAGTATTTTTGTAATCTTAAATATATGGGCTATAATATAAAAACATAAAAAAAATTTCGAAAAATTTCACCAAACACACGATTTTAGGGTAGTCACATACCTTAAAGAAACGATCTGTAGAGAAATCGGAAAAATATAATTGCCTGTATGAATGTACTGAATGTGACTTTACGTAATGAAATGTGGCTCAAAAAATATCTATTTTTATTAGTATTCTGGAAATTGTTATAATCATTAATGAAATTTTAAATTTTTTTTCATTTTTGAACAAGTTATTCTGAATTGTGAACATCAATATACAATCAGTACTTTTACCATGGTTATCTAGTGTTGCATTTCTTCTTTCTCTACTGCATTTGTTTTGTGAACTTAATACACGTCAAAACATTTTGATTGAACCACACCCTCACACGCAAGTAATTCCAAATTCGGCAGACAAAATTAATGGAGAGATATCAGGCAGCATGTGGATGATAACTCTTTATAGCGCATGAAGTCACAAACCACGTTTAGTCGGAGTGATTCTCAAAAGCAGTTATGAAGTGATTGATGTCCATATTGAAAGAAAAGGGACAATAAGAGGTAAGAAATACAATTCTTAGACGTAAAGCATGTTTAAAATAGGAGCAACGCATCTTCAGCCGACATTAGAAATGCAACGGCAAGTGATTGTCACAGGAATTGTTCGAAGTTGCTTCCACGTAATTCGTAGCACAGCCGACATCGATTGTCAGACACGTTCAAACAAATCCGGTGTGCTGGCGACTTCGGCTTAAGCGAAGGCGATCCGGGTCGATCATCACTGTAGCCACCGCTGTGTTATACGCAAGTGATTTAGGTGACCCCAGAAGCAAAGATCCAAGCAATTGAGGTCCAGGGAACGTGAAGGTGAAGAAAATGGTTCATCACGTTCAATCCTTCAACAACGATATGTAGCACAACTGCCCCCAAAACATGTGCTGCAACACTATATGAGCCGAAACACTATATGCATGAACAAGACATTCTGGTACACAGTGGCCGGTACTCTCTGCAGCAACCCCAGAAAAATGAGAATTTTGTATTAGTTCAGGCTACTTCAACCCTACCACAGCCCATCAAAAGCCAACATTCGTTTAGCTACTCCCCTCGTCTGGCTCATCGTCCTCCTGATGGCTTCTAATATCGCAATTTTTACTGATTAAAAGTGGTTTGTGACCCAATGTTCCAAAAAATGATATGTTGTTCTCATGTTGCCTATTACCACGCTTCTGAAGCTGGGTAATTAGATGGTGGATAATGGAAAAACTCTCTAAAGCAGAGGTTCCCAAACATTTTTGTCTCATAGACCGATTGCCATGTTTTTCATTTTTTGGTAGACCCCCTAATTATATATACCTCATAATGAATTTTTGCAAATTTATCAACTTAAATATCTTTTTGACAGCTGGTATAGAGCTATATTTACTTTAAAATATTTAAATTTCTAACTGTCATGAAGTATAGTGTTTAAAACCTTAGACACACACATGTTAATTAAGTAAAAATTTAATTAATACTTAAAATAACTGTTACATAAAGTAACTGAGCAACAAACAAATGCTTTTAATGGGAGAGATGAATGTTTTTAATAGGGCTTTATCCATTCGGCTGCTTCTAAAATTGCTGATATCCGTTTCTAAATTTTAGTTAAGATCTTCTTAGTGACTATTCTGATCAGTTTCTCTTGTTTTATGACATTTGGTTTTTCTGCCAATGTGACTATGTTATTTAATTGCCTATTGTGGTATTACCATATATATATATATATAGTCAAAATATTCTCAAACCTAGTTTCAAAGTCTAAATTAAGGACATTTACATGGTGAACGTAAGATAAAACGTCCTTTTCCTTGAAGATTGTTTGTGACAAATTGAAACTAGAAAATTTCAGGGATTCCAATATTATACGCTCCTTATCTTAATTATTACAAGAAATGCCGAAATGATAGTCCTTGTAACTGCAAATAAACTTCATTAAGTTTAGTAAATAAATTTGTTAAATAGGTAAATTTGGTTTCCACTTAATTAAATTTTCTTTTAAAATTGAAGTCATGATCTGGTTTAATAAGACTAATTAACGTAAACACTCATTTACACCTCATGGACCCTCAAATTATTTTTTCGCTGACGTGGACCCCCTGTCTATTGTCATAGACCCCTGGGGGTCTATATAGGCTGCTTTGGGAATCACTGCTCTAAAGAGTATAAATAAATAAAAGAGTTTGAGTAAAGGGAAAATCCATCCCAAACCAAAACTAGCAAGGTAAAAACTGAAGAAAGGGAAAGGTGCTCTGGAAATTCTGGGTTGTGGGGGCCTAACAATTTAAAATACCTAGGGTGCCGGTGAGGGTAAAACTGACCCTGGCAACATGTTCTGGCATGAAGTTCGCTTGATGTTTAGTCGGAGGGATACAGGTCTAGTTGATTTCAGAAGACATTTTGCATAGTCTCTTGAACTCGTTGAATAGTTTCCGTTGAACAAATCATATTTACATGGATATGTTGGATGTTAGCTACGAAACATGTGTAGCTGTAAATTAGGTAATCAATTTTTACACAACATTTTTTGAAGTAACAGGTGTTTCTGAAAATTTTACCTTGAACCTTTCATGCAGTGTTAAAAGAGATTTGTATTCAAAATAAGTTTCAAGGGAAAAAACCACTTATACAATTGAAAACGTCTTTATGAAAAACCCTATTCACGACCATTATTAACAACTGACTACGTAACACTAACACATAATATGACCATTAAAAAGAGATGGCCACTGGACATCACGTGGTCACTCTCGATCCTTCGATTAAAATATCATTTACGATATGAACCCGAGCCTATTTTAACTTGCCCATCCTATATGCACAAATAAAAAGCCTAATTTGTAAATGAAAGCATTTTCGTTATATTGCAGTCTATTTTCAACAAAGTCTTCTAAGCAACACCTTATGTAAGATTGCCAACCTAATGACCCACAGTCATATTCAAATGATTAATATAAGCTCAGATAAATTACAGAGATAACTTTAAGTAATGAATTTGACTTATCAGGGTTTTCGGTATTTAATAAGACGTGTGTTACAAAGCATGATTAGCATTTTATTGAATATTAATATGAAAACAAATAACACATTGATCAATGGAAAAGACAAGTGCAAAATAAAGAGCTCTTACGTTGAATACAAGAACATAATTATGGATGGTAACAATTTTCTGCAAAAGGGAATTTGGATCATTTATTTGATAGAAAAGACCGACCAGAGATAAAGAGGTTCACACGCACATTTTTCGTATCTTACCTCTGGAATAGAACTACTGTGATGTTTTATAAGGCAACTTTTAGGCTGTGATAAATGCAAATGAGGGTTCTATTAAAATAAATGTGGTGAATGAGAGAAAGGAAAGATTATAGATATAGATAAGTTAGTTATATCATAAAAGCACTATACTCTGGGCAACTTTATTATAACAAATTCAAAACCAGTCTGACTGAATGAATGCTGTTCAAATGGTTATATACTCAGAAAAAAAAGCACCTTCTTAAACGCAGAAAAAAAGCATAAGGTACATTTACTTTTTAATAAATTACTTTTACAACTATTACTTTTATGGTTATATACATACAGGATGCATCAAAAAGCTTACAAACTCAGTGAAGACAGTTTTCTCGTTTTAAGTACATAAAAAAGTGCCCTAAGAACTGCTCCTGTGTGATCTATAGTTTAAGGGAAACGTAAGATAAAAGATGTGGTTTCATGATGGGGCTCCGCACATGTTTCTGCTCCTGTACGTGATTGGCTTGATCTGTTATACCCCAGCTACGGGATTGGACATGTGGGTCCTGTTCTATGCTAGACACAATCTCAAGATCTCAAGCTGTTGAATGGTGTATGGTGACGTAATGACTGCACAAACGGACTTAGTTCCTTATCTGCATGCTGCTTGTGCTTCGGTGGACACCGAGCTGCTGTACCGTGTGCACTCTTCCATTTCATGGCGCACTCAAGCATGCCTCGGTATGCACAGCGGACACTTTTAACATCTGCCTTTTTAAATAACTGTGTCGTAGCCTATCGCTACCCCTATGATTATTAACTCCCCTTCGCTTATTATCTAAATCTGAATATGTTGGTTCCATAATTAATTACAGCTAAATTAATAAATCAATCTTATTTATTGACTTTTAATATTTGAGATATTACACAAATACTATTCAAACTTTAAGATCAACAAAATACAGTGGAGTGCGAGAAGCATCTGATTATGAACGACGGAATCCTAACTGAATCCACGAAGAACGACACATACAATCAAGCTACACATTTATATTTAATTTATGAAAATAACTGACCTGATACCCTTTTCTTAAGGCAGGTTTCTATAATTCTGGATTGCTTTAAGGAGCGGCTTCAATCTTAGCTATTTTTCAGTTCCGTCCCGAACCGAATTAATGAACACTTTTCAATAGTCTTCTCCCGACGAATATATTTCCACTAGATAAACTACTCTCTCAAAATCACCCTATTTCTCTTCATTTCATTTCTCCCTTTTATATCTTTTTCGAACTCGCTAAACCCGAAAATATCTCTTTTGCATAAGTCACAATTTTGGCTCTCGGAGGAGATTGGTTGAAATAAATAATACATTTAAAGAAGGCGAGAGAAGGTTAGTGAAATGCGTAAGCACCCGTCAAAACCCCCTTCGAGAAAAAAAGCGTGACTTATTGAAGGTCTAAACGACCTGCAAGAACTCGCTTAATTTACCTAACGTCTGAAAAACACTGAACCTGCATAAAATTTTAACTAACTCTAGAATGCCTAAAAATACTGAACTTGTAGAAAGTTTTAACTCACGAACTTTAGAATGCCTGAAAACACTGAACTTGTAGAAAGTTTTAACTCACGAACTTTAGAATGCCTGAAAACACTGAATTTGCAGAAAATTTTAACTCTCTAAGTTAGAAACTTTAATTAAACTAGCACTGAGAAATGACTACTCAAAGGGGTACTCCACTCCAATTTATTGATCTTTTACAAACATACAATCCCTATAGTGCATCCCATTCCGGCGAAGATCAGGGGAAAACCTTTCCAGGAAAAAACCCTGATCATGCACTTTACTTAAGTGCTAATAAATAAAAAAAAATTACAATAATATCTTCGTACGACATCACTTTCATCTCATCATTTTGTTCAGGGACTGCTGCCCTGAAAGAAAACCTTGTCAATTTTTTCTAAAACATGACATTAAATGCACAGAATTTTTATATAACTTCCTTATTGACATAAAATATGGCATACATTATATTATATACATATATATAGTTTCATAACAAAATAACCTTTATCTGGTTTCATTTTCAAAAAATTCCCAATCAATCGCGCTGCGCTGTTTATGTTTTTTATTAGTATTCCTAATTACGCCGCGCCCAGAAACCAGACACTACTTATACATTTTAATAATTACACACAAAAATATATATATTTTTTACATAGAATATATTACAACAAACAATGCAAGTAATCTCACATATAAAGCCCCGTCTTTAATGTGTAGCAAAACAATTGCAATTCAACAAATGTGTTTCCACAATTTGGAAAAAATGAAATACAAAAGCTTTTTCAACCGATATGAAAATACACAAAAATCAGTAACTTTTGTACGGAAATTTTACAAAAAAAAAATAGACTAGCCCACATGGAAAATACTCCGAACTGTCTGTCAGAGGAAAAATAAACAAATTAGAATTATACAACCTGGCTAGTCTTTAGATCCAATCTGCATAGGCTTTGTCTCCAACCATGGCCTCTGTACTGGATGACCTTGTCCTAGGGCTGTCCTCTCTGCGCTCCCACCTTCTGGGTCTCCTCTTCCATTGAGTCTGCTGAAGCTGATATGCTCCTGCTGAGGCGTTCTTTTCCCTTGTGAGAACTGGAACTTGGCTGCTGTCCACTCGACGTCGGCTCCGCAGGTTGTAAGGGCAGTTCCTTTCTGGCTGGGGTTTGCTGTATTTGAATCCGTGGGATGGTCCTGGAATTGCTCTTTCTGGTTTCCACTGTTCACTGTGGGATGGTCCTGGAATTGTTCCTTCAGGATTATTTTCTTCCAATTTTCTATACCGCTTTCTGGAGGGACGAGACGGCATTGACGAGGTCAACATTCTCTTGTCTCGGGATACCTGGGCCTCTGGTCTCTTCTTTTTTGTTATGTTTTCCTTCCAAAAGGGTAGTCTTCCTCTTTTCTTTCTTTCTGCCCAGTGAGGTTTTCTCTTCCTAAAATTATATGCATCACCCCCCGAAGAAACAGCAGACTCCAATCGCCCACGTTTTTTTTCACCTCCACTCCATCGCGTCTATTCGTAACTATATCTCTACTACCTTCTAAATTTCCTGATTTCGATCCTCCACGACAACCCCCATCACTCTCCGATTGCACCAATCTCGCCTGCCCATCATCCGACCTGACAGATGCTACTGCACCATGATCACTACTTTTGTCACATTCCGATTCGGCAACACTGTCTTCTCTTTGATGGTAAATGCTCACCTGATCCACATTAACAGTTATTCTTTTACCAAATTTTAATATTACTAAATTATTATTGTTTTTTACACTCAGAACTTTATATGGGCCCTCAAACTTTGGCATAAATTTACCCACTATTTTCTTACTTGCCGAACTCAACGGGTGAGTTTGAACTAACACTAGATCATCAACCTTCATATTCACTTCACTCCTCTTCTTATTATAATATTTCGCCCACTTCTCGTGCTGGTGCTTTGTATGAATTCTAGCCTCCTCAAACAATTTTTCAATATTTCCACAAACTAAGTCTGATCCATCAGTTACCATTATTAATTTTTGAAAAGGGGTGATTAAATTTCGACCTAAAAATAATTCCGCCGGTGTTTTACCCGTTGTCTCATGTACTGCTGTCCTAATAGCATATCCGAACTCTTGCAGAAATTGGTCCCAGTTAGTGTGATTCTCCGCGATAAAACTCGAAATTATTTTTAAAAGAGTACGATTAACTCTTTCTGTTTGATTAGCTTGTGGACGATATACCACAGTTTTAACGTGTTTTATGTTCAACCTGCGACATACTTGCTCAAAAACATCGGATATCATTTGAGGGCCGTTGTCGCTAACTACTTTTACAGGAGCTCCATAATGCGAAATATAATTCTCAAAAAATGCATTGGCAATTGCTTTAGCCGAAGCTTTCCTTAAGGGAACTATTTCAACCCATTTAGAAAAATTATCTGTAATTACTAAAATAAATCTACAGCGTTCTGGACTAGTTGCAGGGTATGGGCCTAACAAATCTAAAGATACGATTTCTTTCGGAAAATTCGTTACTATCGGAATTAATTGACCAGCTGGTAATCCGTTTTTATAATTGAATTTTTGGCATTGGTCGCAGGTTGCTACATATTTATAAATGTATTTCCTCATGTACGGGAAATAGCGCGCGTCTTTTAATTTTAAGTAGGTTTTCTTTTTGCCTAAATGGCCTGCCATTAGCGAGTCATGGAATTCTCGCATAACATCTTTACGTAATGTTTTAGGTATAAATACCCTTAATTCACCTAGTGTGGTTGTATATTTTGCATAATACAGCAATCCGTTGATGATTTTAAAGTCTCGGGACCAATTTCTACAGATTGACTCATTAATGGAACTATCGTCCGGATTTTCTAGAAAACGTAAGATGTGGCCTAACTCCAGATCATTTCTCTGTTCCTCTCTCAACTTTTCTCTAGACGATAATACTAACGATCTAATCACCGCACAAGACACCTTTGGTTCTTCATTACTTTCTAACGGGTTTCTAGACAACATATCAGCCACTAAATTTTGCGTACCTGGGCGATGTTCCCATTCTACATTAAAATTTGCCAACTTAAGCGTCCACCTTATCATTCTAGACGACAAATTCTTTCCATTCGTTAATTTGGTAAGTGCAGCATGGTCTGTTATCACTTTAACCGACAAGGATCCGAAATACGTGCGATATTTATTTAATGCCCATATGACAGCTAAACATTCACGTTCCGTCACACTATAGTTTCTTTCTGCGCGGTTTAAAGTTCTCGAGGCAAACGCAATAGGCCTATTATTCTGTGTCAATACTGATCCTACCCCCACTGAGCTCGCATCCGTATAGAGTTCAAAAGCTTGGGAAAAATCTGGTAATTGTAACACTGGAGCTTCCGTCAGTGCTTTCTTAATACGATCAAAGGCTTCCTGCGCTGATTCCGACCAACGGAACTTAGAGTTTTTTCGTTTTAAATTATATAAGGGTTCACACATGTCTGCGTAGTTTTTAATAAACTTTTGATACCAACCCGTCATTCCTAAAAATTTTGCTACTTGTTTTGCAGTTTTCGGAGGTTTCATTTCAATAATTGCTTTTACCTTCTCCTCATCTGTTTAACTCCTACTTTATTAATAACTAAACCCAAATAACGTAATTGTTCCCTCGCGAAATGACATTTCTCACGATTCAACGTTAAAACAACCTCCTGCAACAATCTGAATACTTCTCGTAAGTGTTCTACATGGCGTTCAAAAGATGGAGATGAAATAATCACATCATCCATATAACAGCGTTCAAAACGCCCGAGGACTGGCTTGAGAATCATTTCTATTGCCCTTTGAAAATTTGGAGCTGCCCCCAAAAGGCCAAATGGCATGCGAGCAAATGCAAAAGTACCATTTTTTGTAACAAACGCCGTCTTAAGAACATCTTTGGGGTCTACTGCCATCTTAAAGTATCCGCTGCGTAAATCAAGCGACGACATAATTTCGGTGTGTGGAATATTAGTGATCAAATCATCAATTATTGGTAGCGGATATCGTGGATATCTCGTGATCGCATTTAATTTCCTATAATCTATTGCAAACCTATAAGCTTCTGGGTCATCTAACGGCAACCCGTTTTTCTTCCGAAATAAAACAACTGGAGATGCGTAAGGCGATGTTGTTGGAATTATCATTCCATCGTCTAACATTTTCTGAACATGGTAGTTAATGATACCCTGTTTGACCCTGTCATAGCGATAAGGTCTCGAAAAAACAGGAGGACTTTCACCCGTGTCAATTTCATGACAAAACACATGTGTCAGACCAGGCTTAAGTGAAAACAACCCATGGAATTCCTTAAACAAAATCTGTAATTTTTGTTTTTGTTCTGAATTTAACTTAGTGTTCGATAAATCTATCTGAACCGGTTCGTCCGAAATTGCCACTTTTTCAATTTGCGAATCCGGAATGATTAACGATTTAGACAGAAAGTCCAAACTAATCTTTGCATGTGACATAAAATCAATACCTAGGATGCATGGATATTGCATCTCAGCAATCACATGAAATTTCCACAACTTCGAAAATTCTCTTATTTTAATTCTTAACTCAACTGTGCCTAAATTTCTGCATTGTGACCCTTGAGCTGTAACTACTTCAGCTAACGATTTCTTAACAGGACAGAAAGAAAAATATGATCGGTATGTTTTTTCTGAAATAAATGACTTTTCCGCACCTGTATCCCAGAGCGCTTTTAGAAAAGTATCATGCAAAAGAATCGGCACATACGGAAGATCAACTGGTGATAATCGTAATGAATTAAATTTAATTCTATTAGGAAGATTTGACTTAACTAGCGATCGTTTACCTCCCGCAACACGATAGCTTAGAAGTTTAAATTGGCATTTCTTTGCATTTCGCTGTTGCAATCAACACGCCTCCAATTCTGCTTTGCTGAATCATCATTAGTACCCTTCCTAACCACCATCCTACGGTTCTGATACCGGTCTGTTCGCTGATTTGGCTGATTGTAGCGATTTCCTCCCTCGAATCCTTGATTTTGATAATTATGACGAGAAAAATTATTTGCACACCTGCCTAGTCCTCTTTGATCATTTTGACTATTTCCGACCCCAGTATCTCTCCAATTTCTATTATTCCTTCTCTCCTCAGGATTCCTCCTCATATCCCAACCTCGTGTAACAAAATTATTACTCGAACCCTGGTTTTCCCTGCAGCTATGACGCTCCTCATATCGGTCTACCAACTCTACCAACTGAGCTTTCGTTGTGTTGTTTCGAACTTCTAAATAATCCATTATTTGGGGTTCTAGTCGCATTACTATGTGATCGACCAATTTTATCTCATCATAATTCAAATTTAAAGCTTTATGGATTTTTAATAGCTGAAAAATAAAGTCTGACGGGGCTTGACCTCTCCGTTGTTTCGATGAAAAAAACTGAGCCTCTAGCTCTGATTTATTCCGTACTACAGGAAAACTATCTGACAATTTCTTTTTAAGCGTTGCAAATGCAGTCGCTTCTTCATTTACACACTCGAACCCAATAACGTCAAACCAGTCTAACGCTCTCCCAATTAAATGACCCTTTAAATACGCACATGCTAGATTCGCTGGTATTTCATAGTAGGCTATGTGTTGTCATCTATATTAGAAATAAACTCAGACACATTTTCTTTACCCGAAAAAAATAATTCCGGCAAAACTCTAATTCTTGCACTTGCTCTTAATTCCGGTATTTCGGTTGGGCGCCAGTGTCGTAGCCTATCGCTACCCCTATGATTATTAACTCCCCTTCGCGTATTATCTAAATCTGAATATGTTGGTTCCATAATTAATTACAGCTAAATTAATAAATCAATCTTATTTATTGACTTTTCTTATTTGAGATATTACACAAATACTATTCAAACTTTAAGATCAACAAAATACAGTGGAGTGCGAGAAGCATCTGATTATGAACGACGGAATCCTAACTGAATCCACGGAGAACGACACATACAATCAAGCTACACATTTATATTTAATTTATGAAAATAACTGACCTGATACCCTTTTCTTAAGGCAGGTTTCTATAATTCTGGATTGCTTTAAGGAGCGGCTTCAATCTTAGCCATTTTTCAGTTCCGTCCCGAAATGAATTAATGAACACTTTTCAATAGTCTTCTCCCGACGAATATATTTCCACTAGATATACTACTCTCTCAAAATCACCCTATTTCTCTTCATTTCATTTCTCCCTTTTATATCTTTTTCGAACTCGCTAATTCCGAAATTATCTCGTTTGCATAAGTCATACTTTTGGCTCTCGGAGGAGATTGGTTGAAATAAATAAAACATTTAAAGAAGGCGAGAGAAGGTTAGTGAAACGCGTAAGCACCCGTCACAACTGTAAATACCGCAATAGATGTGTCCAAGACGGTGTTTTTCCCTTGATATTTCATACTTTGTGTTTCGTATTTTTCTCTTAAGCTATGGAGCATACACGGGCAATGTTCTGGTCGTTTTTTTTTATTTCCTCCCAAAGAAGAATGTAGCTGTACGGAGTTGGGACTACTTTGGGACATGTTGTAAATTGATTTGTTATTTATAATAATGAATTATTATAAACAACGAAATGCAGAAAATGACAATTCAAAAAGTTTCGGAACACTTATGCACTTTTAACAAAACAATATCAATATTTTTCTTACTTATACATGCTTAATAATTTTTTTTCAAATCTATCTACATATCGGGATACTTTAGATAATACATGTATGGAAGTTGAATATATATATATATATATATATAATGTGATTATAGGAACAATAATTATAAATATTTATTTAATTGTATTGCACTTGAACATATTTATGAACTGCCTGCAGTTGAATATTCGATATCAAAAGCTGTCCAGTTACAAAATATACTAACCATAATTTCCCAACATTTTTGGGAATCAGAATTGATAACAGAAGCGTAAAGCAAAAATACTCTTTTGAATCTCATTATAGCTTAATTAAGAATAAAACTTATTACAAAATTGTATGCCTAATCAGGATAAAGAAAATATGCTTATTACTTTATATTTCATCTTCTATTACCATTTCAAATAGGCTTGTTTTTCAGGTATGATTTAAAATTATACATTTAAAAAAATATTCTAAAATATGTAAATTTATTATAAGATTTAAAATTCTTCGCATGGAATGTGATACGTTATTCTAAGCTTCAATAAAGACTTTGTGAAATCATGGAAACAACATACCATTACGTTGTAATCTTGCATACAAAGATAATTTTGAACAATTTTGTATTGAATTATACAGAGAACGCCTTTAGTTCAATGATGTTTACTGAATAAAATTCTAAAGTATATTACAGTGAAAATGCTTTAACTACACTGGTGAGCAAAACTTAAGCAACAATGTAAAAATTTAGCAGATAGCCATAAAATTGCAGAAAAGGAGCTCTGGAGATCAGTACAGTGAACACGTAAGTCAGTAGAAACGTCATGCGTATGCAAATATCAGGAACGAAACGTCAGAAGAGATGTGAGCGTACGCAAAACGCGTGATGTCGGCGCGCGCTCCTCAACAGTAGAATAAAATGAAGGATGGAGACGCAATTCAACATATTCGCTGCAAGTGCCAGTGAGTCAGTTCGTGAAATATGGCTAGAAGAAATCACCTGGACGACATCACACGTGGAAGAATGATCGGAAAGCTGGAGGAGGGGCGTACTGTCACCAGTGTAGCTGCAGTGTTCGGAATCAACAAAAGTGACGTTTTGCCCGCTTGGAAAGCGTTCCAAACCACAGGTACAGATGCTAGAAAGTTTGGTGGAGGCCGCCCGAGGGCGACAACTGCAGGGGATGACCGATATATCATCCTGCAGGCGAAAAGAGGGCCACAACAGTCATCAAGCGCCATTGCTCAGAAACTCTGTACAGCAACGCGTCTACAAGTGTCGCGGTTTACTGTCGCCAGACGCCTTCACAAAGGGGCCTATTCGCCCGCAGTCCTGAACGCTGCCTCCCGTTGAAAGTTGGCCACCGACGCCACCGTTTACAGTGGGCCAGAGAGCACAAAAACTGGACAACTGATCAATGGAGTCCTGTCCTCTTTACGAATGAAAGTCAGTTCAGTACCAGAAGCGATTCGCAACGCGTTTTGATTTGGAGAGAGATCGGGACCCGGTTTTATCCCAGTAACATCAAGGAAAGACACAGTTACGGTGGTCCTGGAGTCCTTGTCTGGGGAAGCATTATGCTTATCAGGCGAACTGAGCTTCACATTTTCGACAGAGGGTCTGTAACCGGGGATCGCTATTGTGAGGAGGTATTTCTTCCCCATGTGCGTCTGTTCCGAGGTGCCATTGGCCCAGAATTCATTTTTATGGATGACAATGCACGGCCACATCGCACTCTTGCTGTTGAGGAGCTGCTAAAAAGTAAAGATATCACTCGAATGGAAAGGCCAGCGTGCTCCCCAGATTTAAATCTCATCGAGCATGTGTGGGATGCTTTGGGGAGACGTATTGCAGCACGCTTACATCATCCGAAGAACAACCAACAACTCAAACAGATATTGATTGAGGAATGGGCACTCCTACCTCAAGAAATGTTGCACGAGCTGGTTCTGAGTTATCGGAGACGGTGCGATGCAACCATTGTAGTGAGGGAAGGGCATATACCATATTAAGGAACATCTGCTTGTTGTTCTTCCTGTTGGATAGACAATCATGAGTCACGTTAATATGCGTTCAATAAAGCTTGTTTTTGTTTGATTCCATACCGTATCCGTTGTATTCCTTTTTCAGCGTCGATGCTTTCGTCATCCTTTACGTACATAATATTCTCCCTCATTTCAGAATTTCATGTTTCTCAGATGATTTTTTGTGAAGTTGTGGTGGCTGGGTCCTATTTTGGACCCCTATCACTCTGCCCGGCGCGTCTCTAAGTGTGGGAGGAAATATATCATCACCAACAAAGGCCATAATAACAATAATGTTTATTCAGGACTGACAAACACACAAACAATCACAGGTTTAACTATAAATAGAAAACTAGGACTGATTACCTAATACGTCGATTCTAATAATCAAATCTAAGTAATCTCGGCTATCAGAATGGACAAGGAGACGAATACTTGCTAACCTCAGGTCGGTACTAAATCTATTTTCTTCAATGGTTAATCTAACAATTTACTCTAATAATTTATATCTGTTAAATGCGCGTTAAGTTCGTGAAGTAATTACCGACGATACTTACGTTACAGCTTGACAACTCCTTCTCCCATACAATTACAAAATTTAGACTTTATATAGTCGAACTAATTAGCATATAACTATCTTGCGTTTTTCCTGAAAAGGCTGTGAAATAGTATAAATGCTAGCCCCAAAGTTTTCCAAGAGGATTAGTATTGAAATATCGCAAATAGCCCCGTCACAGCCCCCTCCAAGGAAAAAAAACGGGATTTATAAAAGGGTCTTAATGGCCCGATATAAATTACGTTGAAAAATTTTACTCTTATACTAACTAGAAATCTTAATTTTTAGTTTAGCATAAACTTTTACATAACAATACGCTAAAAACACTCAAAACTACTAGCTCAAATTTTAATCTCTCCCATTTTTACCACTGTTATATTCATAATATAAGGTGTACCCCATTTGGGCGAGGACCAAGGAAAAACCTCCCACTGGAGTGAAAACCACGGCCGTACACAACCCGTAAACTTAAATGTTCTAACATCTCTTGAGTTATTCTTCAACACCAAAATCTTCAAAACATCAGGGTCAGCCACCCTGAAATGAGAACTGGATCAGTGGACGTACAACAAAAGTTTTTTGAACACTATATACATACATAAAAACATTGAATTCACACATATTTAAATTGTCAATTACTTTACAAATTTCATCTGGTTTCAGAAAAACTCCCATTCCAATCGCGCAGCGCTGTTAGTGTTATGGTTAATTTCCTCTCTACGTCTCGAGTCCCAAATGCCAGATATATACTAATATACACTTCAATATGCTTATATATTCACAATTATATACAATTTTCAAAACATTCAATATAAATAAACAATACAATGAATTCTCGCAACCTTAGCAAAGCCTTTACACGTAGGAAACAGATGTAAACATACATATGCTTTCCAGAATTTAGAATATATTTAGATATACAAAAGTTCATTTCACTCAACGTAGTGTGACTTTTGCACCTAGTCATCATTAACAAAACAAGACTTGCTCCTTGCAAAAATTCACCTGACTGCCTGTCAGTAAAAATATAAATGAAACAATACAACCTGGCTAATATCTTGCTCCTCTTCGTTCCCTGATGTCTCTAATCTGCACCTCCAGCGATGTGGACCTTCTGCTTCGTAGACTCTCCTCCGGTTCCTTGCGAACTGGTCTGTACGGTCGGCGACTCCTCAGGTTATAGTGG
Source organism: Trichonephila clavata (assembly GCA_019973975.1). NCBI lineage: Eukaryota > Metazoa > Arthropoda > Arachnida > Araneae > Nephilidae > Trichonephila > Trichonephila clavata. The sequence continues at coordinate 30,522 of BMAO01019694.1, read as the reverse complement.
TGGTCTCGTCCTTCTTGATCTCTTCTAGATCGGGTTGACCCTTCCTCGTCTGGCAATGATTCTACTGGCGATCTTGACCTTGCTTTCCCATGAACTTCTCTGCCGTCTCTGGAATTGCTGAAGGTGGACCTTTTCTGTTGTTGTCTTGGTTGTTGACGATCTCTTTCTGGAACTTGTCTACCGTGGCGATCTTCTCTTTGTTTTTTCCATATCTGTTCCGTCGGCACGATGGAGGACGGGAGCCTTCGCTTGTTGATCTCTCTGTAAATTGGTTATATTTTACTCCTCGGCCCCTCTTGAAGAGACTCCGGTTTTTTTTTCTTTTCCACCTTCTTGAGTGCTGGTTCTTCCTCTTCTTCTGTTGAATCACTTCAGACTGTGATTCTGTAATCACCTTCTTACACCCGCCTTTTGGACAGCTCGTGTTCACTCATCTTTGACTCTCTCTGATTACTTTTATTCCCTACACTAGTATTCTCTTTCCTCTCATGTATCTGCCTTCCATCCGACTCATTACTCCTAAAGCCCTGTGATCTATCTAATCTATATCGACTATCCACAAAACTACTCGACTGATACTCGGATCCTCTACTAACTGAACAATCAACCCCCACTACATCTTCATAACTTTTTCTCTGATGGTAAATTCGCACTTGGCCTATATTGACTATAGTTCTTCTACCTTCCTTCCAAAATTACAACATTATTGTTTTTAACACTCACGACTCTATATGGACCTTCAAACTTTGGACAGAATTTAGCTACCACCTTTTTACTGGCAGAACTTATAGGATGAGTTTCTATCAACACTAAATCATCAACCTTAATGTTAATTTCGCGTCTCCTTTTATTGTAATACTTCGCCCAATTTTCCTGTTTGTTTTTCGTATTCTGCCTAGCTGCCTCAAACACCTTTTCAATATTCCCAACCACAAATTCTGTACCATCCGTCACCATCACAAGTTTTTGAAACGGGGTAATAAGTTTTCTGCCCAAATATAATTCTGTTGGGGTCTTTCCAGTGGTTTCGCGAACTGCCGTTCTTAATGCATACGCGAATTCACTTAGAAACTTGTCCCAGGTTTCGTGATTATAATTTACAAAAGAAGCAATCATTTGTACTAAATCGTGATTAACTCGTTCCGCACTATTTGATTGAGCTCGATACACAACTGTTTTGACATGCTTTATATCTAATCTAGTACTTAAATCCTCAAAAACTTCGGATATAAATAGGGGACCATTGTCGCTAATTATTTTTATTGGAGCTCCATATCGCGAAATGTAATTTTCAAACAGGGTATTGGCGAATATTTTTGCGGACGCCTTTCTGAGGGGTATTATTTCTAACCACTTCGTAAAATGATCCGTCATCACTAAAATATACCTATATCTTTCAGGTTTCAATGCTGGGTAGGGGCCTAATAAATCTAATGAAACTATTTCATTTGGATCATTAGTTACAATCGGTATTAAATGATTGGCCGGTAACGCGTTCTTATAGTTATTTTTCTGGCACATATCGCATGTCAATACATAATCATCTATCGCCCTTCGCATATAAGAAAAATAACAAGCATCCTTCACGCGTAAATATGTTTTCCTAATCCCGAGGTGTCCAGCCATAGGCTTATCATAAAACTCGTGCATTATCGCACCTCGCATTGACTTTGGAATATATACTCTCATTTCTCCGAGAGAGGATGCGTACTTCACATAAAATAACAAGCCATCGATTATTTTGAAATCCTGAGACCAGTTTCCGCAGACTCCCGCATTTACCGTACTGTCATCGGGGTTTTGTAAATAACGATAAATATAACCCAGCTCGGGGTCCTGCCTTTGTTCGGCAATCAATTGTTCCCTTGAAGAAAGTACCAAATCTTTAATAACTGCACAAGCTATATTGCCATCTTCAAAACTTTCCTTGGTTTTTGTATTTAAAAGATCAATTTCTAAATTCTCCTCAACAATTTTTATTTCTTCGATTTGCGAATCCGGAATCGCTAATGACTTTTCATCGAAATTCATGGTTATTTTTGAGTTTCGAATGAAACCGATTCCTAAAATGCAGGGAAATTCTAGATTTGCTAATATATGAAAATCCCACTTTTTCTTGAATTCTCTCGAATTCGTATCTCTAATTCTACCGTCCCTACATTGTTGCAACAGACGCCCTGAGCCGTTATAACTTTTGCATTTGATTTTTAACTGGCTTATAAGAAAAATATGTCCTATACGTTTCTTCAGAGATGAACGACTTCTCGGCCCCAGTATCCCATAATGCCTTAGTGAAGATATCATTCACTAAAATGGGCACGTATGGAAGTTCTGCAGGGGACATCCGTAAAGCAGAAACCCTTATAGGAGGTTTCTCATCAACATGCGATTGATCTTGATTTCGAACGCTTAAAAGGTTTAAATTTTTATGACTACCCCTATTCCAATGATTATTCGACCCCCGTTCAAAATTATTACTCGGACCCCTATTTCTAGACTGATTTCGTCCACCATGATTCTCGAATCCACGATCATTCCTATCAATACGGTTCCTGTTCTCGAACCCTTGATTATCATGGTTCCTCTGAGGTCTAGTCTCATAGGAAGTTCTATAACCCTGTCTCCTATCATTTTGACGTTCGGGTACTCCCGTATCTCTCCAATTTCTACTTGTACGACCTTCGGTAGACCTCCTACTCATATCCCAAACTCGTTTTTCACTATTATTATTACTCGAACCCTGATTGTCTCTCCTCAAATATATGTCCTCGTACTTCGTTATCATCTGAAGTAACTGCATTTGAGTAATTGGATTTCTAATCTCTATGTATTCCGTCAATTGTGGTTCCAAACGGGCAATAATGTGCTCGATTAATTTGTTTTCCGATATATTTAGTCCCAACCTTTTGTGTATTTTGAGCAGGTCATAGATGAAATCAGAAGGAGCCTGACCGTGACCCTAATACGACGAATAGAACTTAACTTCCAATTCAGTCTTATTCCTAACTACCGGGAAATTTTCTGTCAAAGCCTCTTTTAATTGCGCGAAATCTACAGCAATCCCTTTCACTATCGAAGATCCGAAGACCTCATACCAGTCCAACGCACGTCCTCTGAGACGCCCTTTGAGATAAGAACATGCCAAATTGTTAGGTACCTTGTAACACTTAACATTACTATCAATATATTCCAAAAATTCCACTACGTTCTCCACACCGGAAAAACAAATATCAGGCAAGAGCCTAAAAATGGATCTGACTCCCATCTAGGGGTTAAGGGAGATATGTCCTGAGGACAAACCCGTTGGCTGCCAATGCGGTGGCTGGGTCCTATTTTGGACCCCGCTCACTCTGCCCGGCCCGTCTCTAAGTGTGGGAGGAAATATATAATCACCAACAAAGACCATAATAACAATTATGTTTATTCAGGACTGACAAACACACACAAACAATCACAGGTTTAACTATAAGTAGAAAACTAGGTGTGATTACCTAATACGTCGATTAATCCTAATACGTCGATTCTAATAATCAAATCTAAGTAATCTCGGCTATCAGAATGGACAAGGAGACCAATACTTGCTAACCTCAGGTCGGTACTGAATCTATTTTCTTCAATTTTTAATCTAACAATTTACTCTAATAATTTATATCTGTCAAATGCGCGTTAAGTTCGTGAAGTAATTTCCGACGATACTTACGTTACAGCTTGCAACTCCATCTCCCTTACAATTACAAAATCTAGACTTTATAGAGTCGAACTAATTAGCATATAACTATCTCGTGTTTTTCCTGAAAAGGCTGTGAAATAGTATAAATGCTAGCCCCAAAGTTTCCCCAAGAGGATTAGTATTGAAATCTCGTGAATAGCCCTGTCACAAAGTTATGGCAATAAACCCACCTGTTGCTTAAGTTTTGCACACCAGTGTATCTATAATTCAAAACAAATAACAAACATTCATTTATCAGTTCCTATTTACAATAAAATTTCACCAACATTTAGTGGGATTCAAGTTATTTAAAAAAATAGCATTTTACCTTTCTCCGTCTCATATCGACCCATATTATTAACATACATATATATGTATGTAAAATAAATGAATATTGTTATGAATTTGGGTAGTTAGTGATTAATCTCATCTTAAAAAAGTGTAAATGATTTAAATAGGCATGATTAATAAGTTTATACTACTTTCTTTCAAATTTATTTATGATAAAACTGTAATATTCATAATCAAATTCTGTCCTTTAGAAGAAATGGCATTTCAATAGAAACTTGGAGAAATATAAGAGATACAGACAAAATGGTATCATGTTTAATGACTTGGTGACCATATGGATGCTTCTCAAAATTTCTTATAACAGTCTGTGAATTAAGGTATCCGACTACGTTCGGAGACCTATTTTTTTATTTTTCTAAAATTCACTAAAAATTTTACATTTTAAATTTCATTTTTTGCACTATGATAAAAAACACAGTTATAAATAATATACATACATTAAAATTTACAAAAATTTAAAATTTTAATGAAATTTTAATGAAATTTAAATTAATTTTTTTAATTTTTTCAAAGGCTCTATTTTTAAAAATAATTTATATTTTACAAAAAAAATTGCTGCAGCACATTTTTCAAACACATTTCTAGAGGTTGTCCTACAAGTTTTAAATTATTTTCTTTTAATCAAAAGTTATAGCTAATCGAAGCTACAACCTATGAATTTCATTCAAATTTTCGATACTTTTATAAGGAAATCCAACTATAAAATCACTAAAAATTGTTCAATTTCTTAGCTGCTAGTCCAACCTCTAGATAATACTATTAATAACATTTGTGTAAAATTTCATACAAGTATCTCTATTGGCTCTTTAGATATCACATTTGAAATATCAAGAAATTTACAAAAAAACAGTTTTGAGAAAAATGCATTTAAACTTTATAAATGTAATTTCAAAACAAAATATCACAAGTATATTACTAAAACTCTAATGATTTATATTTAACACCTCCACTACTTGCTATTTTATTAAATTTTAACTTTCTTTGGGCCCTATATTTTTTTTCTGGCTGATTTTTAAAAAGGCAAAGAATGTTGTTTCGAGTCACTGTGCGAATGATGGCAAGAAATCTGTCATCACGCAGTGTATAATAATTTACATTTATGCCAAAAGCTTTCAAACAAACAAATAAAAGCTTTGTTAAAAATAATGACAGCAATATGGGTACCCAAAGAAAATGTTTTCAGCTCAATAAAAGTTTCTTTCAGAACAATTTGCCGAAAAAGCGCGTTAAATGATTTGTTTACATTTGTGTCACACCGTGGAGGCAATTTTATAATAAATGCTTATCAAACAACTTTGTATACACAGGTTTAACAATATTTAAAAGTTTCATGGAAAGGCTTACACCTTTATTTATATATATTTTTTCTGGTGGCTATTCTTCATTGATACTCACACCAGCTCTCAGCTCCATTTGGGCATGGTGCATACATGGGTATCTCTCTGATGGAGCCACCGAGAAAAAATGCCGCACTTAGCAGAGCTTTGACGTGATTGGTGTTACTGCCATAATAGTTTTGAATTTTATTAATCATAACACTGGAAAGTTTTTCTTTCCCACCGAGGTTTTTCTGGCTTTTTCTAAGTTTTCTTTGCCGAATACTCACTCTTTCTTAGAAGTATATTAGGCACTCATTTTATGACACTGTTGACATCAAATAGATCTTTAACTAAAATGTATCCTTGGGAATCACCATCACACACCATAGAAATCAACATTGTTTTAAGATCTCGTGGTATAAAATCACACAAAGATTTTGTACGCACAAACAGATTCCATGATTGAAGTAAATACCAGATGAATGCAGGAACACGCATGTTCGACTAGACATTTAGAATTCTACAAAACTTAGACATAATTTCCTAATCTGGAAGTTTCCCAGTGGCGATGGATAAAGTTTCTATAGAAACTTTTAGGGAAGAATGTCCATGTATCTGTCGTCAACGGATATTCCACATTCTCCAATTGACGTGTTGGAACATTTTGTAATGCTTTTTACTACCAACACAGCAGCATTCATGACATCTTTAGCCGTTGATGTAGCAGCAGCCAAGATATTTCTTTCACAAAGTCTATATGCTCTTTTTGCCATACGGCATAACATATTCAGCTTAGGACGTAACTTTTTCGCAGACAAATGTCATCTTCCAATAACTCACATTCCACAAATAAGTTGCAAATTAATTGAAGTTTGGTTTTTAAGCTTTTTAGTAGCTGAAAAATTGACAATAAAAGTACATTTGGAGCATTTTAAAGTCACATTAGAAGTCAGTCCAAACAAGTAATCTTCATGCAGGTACAGATTCTTCTCAAAACAATTGAAGAAACACAAATTGAGAAAAACATACTTCCCAAAATATTTAAATAAAATATTCCATAACCTCTTAATGTTCCATTAAAACATTCTTTGCACTGTGAAAAATTCTTCAGTGAATCCAGTTTTTGTTCATTACAAGTTTGAATATTTGCTACTTCCAATGTTTTTGTTACCAATCTACTGTTATCAGTCCACTGTTGCATTTTCAAGAAGTTATTTTTATAGTTTTATGAACCATTATAACTTGAATTTTTAAAAGCAGAATGTCTAGAAACCATCAACGATCAAAAATTGTACAATTACATCGAAAAAAGTTAAGTTTTTAGAAGAAATTTAGGATCAAAATTCGTAAGGCACAAATCAAAACAAAAACATGTGAGGTCAGAAGAAACAAATGTTGCCAATCGCAAGAGTCGAATTAAAAGATCGAAATTGTTGCCCATCAATTAAATAATTAAAAAAATTGTCAGAAATAGTTTTTAAAATTATAATGGGTTGAAACTGCAAAAATTATCGGTAAAAAGCATGTTAAACAGACAACTTCCGGTTTCGATTTCACCACTTCCGGTTTCGAATGACAGCTGTAAATATATTTTAAACATCTGTAACTTTTTTTCTAATTATCGCACAGACAAAACAAAGACAGATTTAGAAAGCTAATTGCTTGAACTTTAAAATGGTAAAATAAAAAGGAAATGCGATTTTTGACCGAAAATGGCATTTTCAACGTAGTCGGATACCTTAAGAGAAATGTTCGAGAAAGAAGTGAAACGTAGTCGTGCGCATTATAAATAACGGTCGCTTGCTGAAACTGAAGTTAGTTCTACTTCAGGAGTTGAAAATTTTACTTCGGTGTGTCTGTTTAACACCGAGTGGTCGCTTGTAAAGAGTTTTAGTATTCATCATTATCGTTTGCTTAACACCCACGGGTGGGCGTTGGCCTTCTCCAGAACATTTCTTTAAGCAATTCTCCTAATCCACAGTTCCTGCCAGTTCCATATGCTTATGGCCTTGGAATCAGTGTTAATGGAGTCCAGCCATCGAACTTTGGTTGTCCTCTAATCCTACTACCCTTAGATTCATGTTTGAAAACCTTACACGTCGTGCTAGTAGTATCCAAGCGGCAAAATATATCCAGAAAATATAATTCTACTTATTTAAATGAGTTTTATTGTATCAATGTCCTTATATTTTATGTAAATTTAAGCATTTCTCCTTCTTCTACAAAAATCACTCTCTCTAGTTCCACTAAACATAGTCCTCATGAACCTTCACTTTAAAAGACAACATTGGTCTTATCAGCTATTTAATTTTTTGTAGCTGTACTTTTAGATTCTGATAAATGTGCCTGAGGGCTGTAGAAGGTGTGACAACTTTTTGAGATTTTTATACAAGTTTTATTGCTGTTTGTCGAGTATTTTTAAGGGATCGTTTCTTTAATAAATTCCTTCGCTTTTGAAAATTTGTTTTTAATTTTTGTAATGGACATAGCATAAAGTGCACAAACCTCGATCCAATCTTAACCCTGATAGGAGGAATTACTGGGGAGTATTACAAAGAAGATTTAGCAAACCGGGTCAATACCACGAAACAAAATTTGTTTTCTGCAGCACTATTCCGCACTTGTATGAATCGATACCTAGGCGAGTCCAACTGTATGGGATGTTAAGGAGGGCTGGCGCGAGAATTATAGAAAAGTTATCGATTGTAACGTTTTTATATTTTCTTAAGGTTCAAATATTTCTTTTTAAAATGATGCATGATATGAGGAAATACGATTATTAGAAATATTTTTATCTATTTTTAAATAAGGCATGGCGGGCATCAAATGAGCTCTGCTAGGAGCATCTGTGTTTCCTCTTGCATAAGTTTCTGATGAGCGCGAATCCATATGAGGCTCAAGTGGAAAACTTTGAATGTATTGTACATATCCAATAGTGTATGGGTACACGTCTTTTGGATCTTAAAAGCAAAAACAGTAAAAAAGAGTTAAGTACTGGAAAAAGCCTAAATGGTCTTAACCAAATCACCGATTTTTTAATTTCAAAAATTGAAAGATATTTTTGTACGGCTTTTAGAAAAAATATCAATAATCTACACAGCAGTAAAACTACTGTTTTGGGCTGTTGAATTTCATTTTCAAACCAGAGCCTACAACATAAATTCATGATGTAAGTTTCAAGAGGCAGAAGCTGAATGTAATGAAAGGCAATATGATCATAAACACTCGTAAAAGTGCTATATACCATAAGGATTTAAATGAAGTCAATTCTTAGAGATCTAGGTGATCCTACGTATTTAAAAAATGTTTACAGGGAAAGATTCAGAGCCCCCAAATGATTCAGTTAATAACACCATATTGTCAGTGGTTTCAAAATTTACATTTGTGGAGTAAAAAACTCTAAAATTAGGTGTAAATATGGCTATCACACTTCTCAGTATGAGTCCTGAAGAGAAATTAATGACTTTAAAACATTGTGATATTGAAACAAGTTATAACTGTATGTCATGCTTCAAAAAAGTGGAAGTCTTTCGGATTCGTGTAGCCCAATGAAAGCATCTTGAGATCATCTAAAAAAGGTTAAATTGATGAAAATAAAGGAAGAAAGGAAATTAGCAGAGTGTTTTGAAAGAGCAGAGGTTAAATAAAACGCTTCATATGCTTCTTGACAGTACTAAAAATAGCATATGCTTAAAAATCACAAATTTTTGCTTTAAAGACTTCATTTTATATATTTTTTTCTCAAAAACTACTAACTACATAAACCTCAAATTTTCAGTGAGCTTAATTTTAGAATGTTTACACATTGTAATATATCTGGCAAATATTTTAAGATAAGGCTTTTTTTAAACTAAATTTTTGGGGAAAATTGACATTTTTTCAAAAAAATCATAATTAATTTAAATTTAACAAAAAGACAAAACCCTTCGTTAAAGCTTTGTTGATATTACACATAATCAACTGTAGAATTTTTATACCTGAGAAATAAGTAGTTTCTGAGAAAAAGGTACATAACCTACATAATATAACATGGTCTCCAATAGACGCGTCAAACCCCCTTAAACGCTTTTCTAGACCGACCATACAGGAATCTGTTTAAATCTAAGGCGGCGTTTCTCAAACTATGTGGTGTGCCCTCTAGGGTGAATTATATCCCTGTAAAGGGAGGGCGAGCTTATTGAAAAGTAGAAAATAGAAGATTTAAATAACGTATTAATTTACTAAAAAGAATCAAAACAAAACTTATTGTGATATAAAAATTAAAAGTACACATTTACACTGATATAATATACTTATAAATGTATCAGCACTGAAAAAAGGTTTTAATAATTAATTTATTACTATTAAATTAAAAATAAGATTAAAAATTATTAGTGTTTCTTACGTGGCGTTTATGATTAAAGTCATATTGTAGCTTTAGCGCCAAAGTACATTTTATTGCATTTATTATTATTTTATAAGGGTGGGGCACGATGAAAATTATGATTGGAAATTCGGTCGCAAACATAGAAAGTTTAGAAAGAATGATGTAAGGTAAAATTAATTAAATTGGTTAATTAAATTGGAACCATTAAATGGTTTTTAGACGTATTTTCGAAGAGTATAAGTTGTGACGGGTCTCTTCGCTACATTTTCCCTATTAATCCTCTTGTGGATACTTTGGGGCTAGCATTCACATTAATTCACAGCCTTTCAAGAAGAACACGTGATATATGTAAATTAGTTTGACCATGTAAAGTCTAGGTTTTGTAGATGTAAGATAGAAGGAGCCGTGAAGCTGTTAAGTAAGTGTGAACATTGGAGTATTTCATTCACAAACCTATGACGCGTTAAGGAAGTAATTGCTGAGATTAAATTATTAGATCGAAGATTTAAGATACTAGAATTAGAATTAGCTATCGGTTCATTAGTGCTTGTTCTCCTTATCTATTACAAGTAGTCGGGTTTACTTAGAGTTGGTTATTAGGAGTAGACAACGCTTTAGATATCACTCCTAGGTTTCCTCTTGTAGCTTCACTTATGATTGTTTAAGGATAGTAGGTACGCCCTATCCCGACAATGTTAAATTGAGCATTTTTATGTACTAGAAACTCAGAAACTATTAAATGTACAAACTTAAAATTTTGTCTGTATATTAATTAGACTTTTTTATTTAAACTGAGGTGAGATTTTTCAAATATATTGTTTAGTTTTTTCAAAAACATTCATCGTAAAGTATCACAATGAATTTTTTGAAAAATGTCATTTTTTTTCACGATAACTGACTTTTGCAAAAATATTATGGGTATATTAATACAACCTCACTTCAGTATATATATTAACATATCAGTAATATTCAGTGAAGATTGCAAGTGCTTCCTTCGAATAGGTTCTGAGAAAATGGTACACGCATTTTTAAAAACACCGTTTAAAGTAATTGCATTTTTATTATAAAATGTCACTTCATCAAAAAAATTAGGCATTACAATCTGTATTCGCACTATTTTTTTAAATATTAGCTTATTCTCAAAAACTTTTAAAACTTTTTACTTATTTCTTCTACTTAGATTTCTCAGAAAATGCATATATAGCATTTTTCACTTTTAATCTATCGAGATATTTTTTAGCATTTGCATCAATTTTTGAAGAATTTTCTATTCTGATATATTATTGTACTTATAAATCATCATAAATACCATGTAAAAATGTGTCAATACATGAAAATATGACTTTGGTAATACATCATTATACGACATTTCGAAAAGTTTCATCAGAGTTTTATAAATTCACATGTAAACACAATTTCTTAAAGTATCAGAATTAAGAGGATTCTTAAAATATAACATAAATGGTATCCAAAACAACAAGAAACCTGATTTTATATTTTTAAACATGAAATTTGTGTATTTTTGGGTAACAAGTTTTGTGCAACGAAAAAGGGCATTGCATTTTCGGATATATGTACATTTTACTAAGAAACTATTGAACACAAAGCTTAAAAATTTGTGTGTACATTAAATAAACATTTTTCTTTATACAGAAGTGAAATTTTTTTAAAAAATTTATCTCAGCCTGTTTAAAAATGTAATTTTTGCACAGTAGAATAATTAATTTTATAAAAATTTTCCTTTTCTATGTTACGACAACTGCTTTTTAGCTAAATGTCTGAGGAATATCTCAAAAATTTCACTTCAGTATACACAATATATATGAAATATAAAATAAAAAATTCCAGTTCTGCATGCAATAAATTTATAGAAAAAGAAGACAAAAATTAAAAAATATAATCTTTATAAGTCATAAATATATGACATTTCAAAAAGTTTCATTAGTGCTTTGTCTATTCACATGTAAACACAATTTCTTAAAGTATCAGAATTAAAAAGATTCTTTAAATATTACATAAATGATATCCAAAACAACAAGAAAACTGTTTTTATGTTTTTAAACATGAAATTTATGTAATTTTATTTGTATAACAAGCTTTACAGGCACCGACGAAAATCATCCCGTATCATCACATATATATGTGTACTTTTTCTCAGAAACTGTTAAATATTAAGACTTATGATTTAGTCTGAATATTAATTAGACTTTAATATTTATGCTTTAGTCAGATATTTCAAATATATTGTTAAGTTTTTTAAAACCATTCAACATAAAAATATTACTATGAATTTCTAGAAAATTTTCACTTTTTTTCTACGATAAATCCTTTATGTTAAAATAGTTTGGGAAAATTTATAAAGGCTTACTTCAGTGTACATGGTTATAGTCAGTGTACATATGAGTTAGGTTTTATTGAAATTTTATGAGCATCCTTTCATTATTTTCTGAGATAAAAGAACATAAATTTTTATAAACAAACTTTTTGAAAAATGCATTTTTAATATGAAATGTCACTTCATCACCAAAAATATGACTTCCCACATTTATTTGTCACATTTTATTCAACATTAGCATCAAGTCAATATATTTTAAGTAAAAAAAAGCATCAAAAATGTTTTCAAATTCTCAGAAAATACATACATAACATTTTTCAGTTTTTGTTTAACGAGATATTTTGTAAAATTTACATCAATTATCACAAAATCTCTATAAATTTTAGAAGAATTTGTAGCATTTATGTATTACAAATATCAAAGTAGAGCAAATATCACCATAAATATAATGGGGAAAAATTTATCTATATGGTTTTGTGTGCATTTGAAAAAACATGATTTTACGTCATTTCGAAAGTTTTCATATGTGTTTTGTGTGTTCACATACAAACATAAGTTTCTAAGACTTTTAATTTTCAAAAGTTTCTCTAAACTGTACACATGATTTCTTAAACAGCAAAAATAAAACTGTTTTTCTGTTTTTAAACATGATATTTAGGTATTTTTATGTATTTAACCAGCTTCTTGCAACGACAAATGGTATTACACATCTGAATTTTTGTATGTATAATTCATTCAGAAACTTTTGAATATTTAAGTTTAAAAACTTCTCTGTACAGTAAAGTAACATTTATATTTATGCTGAAGTGATATTTTTTTTTAAAAAAAAATTAGTTTTTTTAAAAACAGACTTTTATTTTTCATCACTGAATTTATTCAAATTTGTTTGATTTTTGACACATGTGCACTTAGCTAAATATTTCTTTTTTTTGTAATATTTTCAAATTATCACTTCAGTATCCACAAGAATGCATAAGGAATATATAATTTAAATTTGCAGCTTTTTTTCACATACAATAAATTTAGAAAAATTTTATTTTTTTAAACGTAATTTAAAAAATATAAATTATTGAAATAGTAGTTTTGAAAAAAATCATACCTTGTGAAAGTAAATTTTTAAATACTAAGAAATAATACTTTAAAACACTTGGAAACATGTTGTAACTCGAAATTCCGCCTCCAAACTAATACAGTTAATCGAACAGTCAACTGTTATCTAAAGTTAATTGCGTTTGAATAAACAAAAAGAAGGCTTTGCAATTGTTTCAGGATATTTGAAAGGCAAATATCTGTCAAAAGGGTGCGTGGCTCACCAGTTGATGATTTTTTAAAAGTCATTTTAACATAGTTCTAATTGAAAATATGGCATAAATGTTATATCCCTAGAAAGATAATGAAATACAGATTTCAGAAATTTCAAAAACTCAAAATCGATCAATTCATGATTTTTACCCTACTGTGTGTGTTCAAAGTCTAAATAAAACTAACTGTTATTATGGAGTTTGTTCGTGATGCTTTGTTTCCCTCCACACCTAGAGCCGCGAAGGACGGAGAGAGAGGGGTGCCAATTAGACCACCCTCTCAAAGAATGAATTTTGCCACTTTAGAGAAGAAATGAAATTAAACTAATTTGAATGGTCAAATTGCAAGATTGATCGAAGTTTGGGTCAGAGCTATGCCATCATTTGAGGAAATAAGCAGGAATGAGTGAATCTTCGATGTACACAGCGTTGAAAACGTAACGACCATCTGTTAGGGACGACAGAGTGATCAAATCTCTTGATTCTTCATTATTAGCCATAAATATTTATATTAACTATCAGTGACTGCAGTCATCATCGATAGTCGTCTTAGTCAAAAGTAACTGAAGTCAAGAAAGACCGTACGCTGACTGCCCTGCATTGTTACACCGCCTTTGGTGCATTTACAAAGGCTATGAAGTTGAGTAGAATCTCACGTCGTGAAGTCGAATTGTTTATTTTCTGCGATGAACTCGCTTGCAATTTAGTCTGATGACAAGTGAAGACATGTTTAGAGACGTCCAGGAAAGCCACAGAACACTCCAGTGAATGTTGTCCATCTGAGAGTTCGACAATCATGCGGTATGATTCATTTTATTTCATAGTTTTGTTTTCCGTTTTGGTTTTTATTCGTGACCTTCTTGTCTCGCACAGATTATAGACCCTTTAGTTTGGCTGTTCCTTTCAGAGACAATGGAACATGCTATTCAACAAACAATACCTACTCGAGCAAGGAATGCCTTCTTCGTGCTTTTCCAACATCTCTCCTGCCGGATCTCTCCCCAACACCGTACTTTTTTTCTCTAAAAAGTAAGTATATCATATCTGATTGTCCCAGGACATTGCTGATCTAACTCCCAAATTGGAGTAAATGTTACAAACAATATCGGAGGAAAACCTCTGCCACTTCTATGAATACCTACTTACTCGGATAGCAGCTTTTATCTAGGTAAGAGATCAGCCAATGCCTTATTGATTAATGTTTTTGAGCTGTATATTCTGAACAAAATACTCAATGCTTATGAAAGTATTAGGTTTTGTTGTTAATACTTTTACTCTACATCACTTCTACTGTTTTTTATCCCATTGAGAGAACTTAGTTCTGAAGTGTATTTTTTTCTGTTTTATAGAGAACATTAAATTACGAAGTTATGCTAAAAATGCATTATGCTGAAACGAAGACATTATTTTCAAAATAGTTCAGATATATTTGAAAACATCTGTATTTCCTCTTCTCTTTAGATTACCTGTTCATGCATATTTTATTCTCCTTACAATTTACAGCTTCTCCTCGAGCCTTCTTATTTCGTAAATATTTAGTAGTTTTGTCTAGCCTATTGTCTGGATTCAATGATATTTTTTACTTGGATATCGAAGAAATACTTACAATTTCAAATCCACTGCATTCCCTTTTCTGTTTTTGCATTTTTTGTCATCCGCAAACAGTTTAACTATTTATGTGTTACTATTAGGTATAAGTGTATTTTTTCCATCGGAAATCGATGAGCAAGAGTAATACTTGTTTCAAGAAATCCATGTTGAACAAAAAAAATCCTGAAAATTTGAACAATATTCTGTATTTTTTGTGTTAATAGATATAACAACAAAAATACATATTGAGCAATACAATGATTTATATTTTTTTAAATTACGTTTAAAAAATAAAATTTTTCTAAATTTATTGTATGTGAAAAAAGCTGCAAATTTAAATTATATATTCCTTATGCATTCTTGTGGATACTGAAGTGATAATTTGAAAATATTACAAAAAAAGAAATATTTAGCTAAGTGCACATGTGTCAAAAATCAAACAAATTTGAATAAATTCAGTGATGAAAAATAAAAGTCTGTTTTTAAAAAAACTAATTTTTTTTTAAAAAAAAATATCACTTCAGCATAAATATAAATGTTACTTTACTGTACAGAGAAGTTTTTAAACTTAAATATTCAAAAGTTTCTGAATGAATTGTACATACAAAAATTCAGATGTGTAATACCATTTGTCGTTGCAAGAAGCTGGTTAAATACATAAAAATAACTAAATATCATGTTTAAAAACAGAAAAACAGTTTTATTTTTGCTGTTTAAGAAATCATGTGTACAGTTTAGAGAAACTTTTGAAAATTAAAAGTCTTAGAAACTTATGTTTGTATGTGAACACACAAAACACATATGAAAACTTTCGAAATGACGTAAAATCATGTTTTTTCAAATGCACACAAAACCATATAGATAAATTTTTCCCCATTATATTTATGATGATATTTGCTCTACTTTGATATTCGTAATACATAAATGCTACAAATTCTTCTAAAATTTAAAGAGATTTTGTGATAATCGATGTAAATTTTACAAAATATCTCGTTAAACAAAAATTGAAAAATGTTATGTATGTATTTTCTGAGAATTTGAAAACATTTTTGATGCTTTTTTTACTTAAAATATATTGACTTGATGCTAATGTTGAATAAAATGTGGCAAATAGATGTTGGAAGTCATATTTTTTGTGATGAAGTGACATTTCATGTTAAAAATGCATTTTTCAAAAAGTTTGTTTATAAAAATTTATGTTCTTTTTTCACAGAAAATAATGAAAGGATGCTCATTAAATTTGAATAAAACTTGACTCATATGTACACTGACCATAACCATGTACACTGAAGTAAGCCTTTATAAATTTTCCCAAAATATTTTAACATAAAGCATTTATCGTAGGAAAAAAAGTGAAAATTTCAAGAAATTCATAGTAATATTTTTATGTTGCATGGTTTTGAAAAAACTTAACAATATATTTGAAATATCTCACTTAAGCATAAATATTAAAGTCTAATTAATATTCAGACTAAATCAGAAGTCTTTATATTTAACAGTTTCTGAGAAAAAGTACACATATAAATGTGATGATACGTGATGATTTTTGTCGGTGCCTGTAAAGCTTGTTATACACATAAAATTACATAAATTTCATGTTTAAAAACATAAAAACAGTTTTCTTGTTGTTTTGGATATCATTTATGTAATATTTAAAGAAACTTTTTAATTCTGATACTTTAAGAAATGGTGTTTACATGTGAATTTATAAAACTCTAATGAAACTTTTCAAAATGTCGTATAATGATGTATTACCAAAGTAATATTTTCATGTATTGACACATTTTCACATGGTATTTATGATGATTTATAATCACAATAATGTATCAGAACAGAAAATTCTTCAAAAATGGATGCATAATTTGAGAAAAATGATACAAATGCTATAAAATATGTCGATAGATTAAAAGTAAAAAATGCTATATATGTATTTTCTGAGAAATCTAAGTAAAAGAAATATGTAAAAAGTCTTAAAAGAAATTGAAAATAAGCTAATATTTAAAAAAATAGTGCAAATACAGCTTATAATGCATAATTATTTTGATGAAGTGACATTTTATAATAAAAATGCATTTATCTCAAAACGGTGTTTTTAAAAATGCGTGTACCATTTTCTTAGAACCTATTCAACGGAAGCACTGGCAATCTTCACTGAATATTACTGATATGTTTATATATATACTGAAGTGAGCTTTTATTAATATACCTATAATAATTTTCTAAAAGTCAGTTATCGTGAAAAAAAATGACATTTTTCAAAAAATTTATAGTGATACTTTACGATGAAAGTTTTTGAAAAAACTAAACAATGTATTTGAAAAAGTTCACCTCAGTTTAAATAAAAAAGTCTAATTAATATGCAGACAAAATTTTAAGTTTGTACATTTAATAGTTTCTGAGTTTCTAGTACATAAAAATGCTCAATTTAACATTGTCAGGATAGGTGGTACCGACTACCTTAACAAGTTAGTGTTTGTTAAATTTTCACTCAAAAATAACACGAAAACTATTAGTGAAGGAACTTGTAATTTTGAACAATGGTCAAGTTGTGACGGATCTATACGCTGTTCTACTAATCCGTTCATGACTCTTTAAGGAAAATATTTATTTCAACCAACTTTCATCGAGTAAGGAAAAGTGATTATGTATATGAAGTATATTATATAAATTCTGTTTTCGCGAGTTTGTTAGTTGACACGTTAAAAGCGGCAAGTAGGAGTTAACATAAAGTCTGCGAGTTAGTTGTTAGTTAAAGATTGAAAGAGAGTAGAAGTAGTTAGAAGTTTTGGAGCTGTCCAGGAAAAAGATTACAGAGCGTGGACCCAACGATATTAACCAAGCCGAAGAGATCACCTGCAAGTTTCCAGTGTAGGATCCGATGCGTAAAAAGTTCAGGTATTATGATTTTGATTAAGTAGATGTTAGTTTATCAGTGTGCGGCGTAGTTATATTTGAGCGTATTTAAGATGTCTTTGATTCAGTTGAGGGTCTGTAGTAGTATCCCCATGTTATAGAATCTCACCTCCGTGCTCTACTATATATCATCTACCTTAATTAGATTTGTTTTGTGCCTAATTGATATTTGGAATTAATAAATTTATTAGATTGAAATCATGTCTGTGGATCATTCAGTTTCTCCCACACCTCTAGCCGGGTTTACAGGTAGACAAGGGGGTTCAGATAGAAGCAGGAACCGACCGCTAACACAAAGTAACAAGAACAACACCTGGACCATCTCCCTCTTCTCCTAAATTCCACACAGCGCTAACGTAACGACTTTGAGCCACAACAGTTTTCACTTGCATCAGTTCTTCTACACATCCGTACTTCAGAGGAATCAACACTCAAACTCGGTGTTTTATAACGATGGCTATGTGTTAATGATACATGACTATTTTTTTTTTACCATGACCACCCTTAAAATGTTCTGTACTTTTCACAACAAGATATTCAATATGCTTGTGACTTGAGAATTCAGTTAAAAAATAAACTCCATTATTTGGGGTGCTCCTAACTTATAAGCTCCCGATTATTTAGTCTCAGTTTAGGAAAATAATTTTACAGGTGCTTATTGTGGTGAAAAAGGAGATGATTTATTTAGAGTGGTTAAATGAAACGTAGTTTTTGATTTGCTGCAAAGTTCAACAACACAGGGAAAGAATAATTGTTTTACTCCAATTTCCAGATGCATCATTATCAGAAAGCTGCGGAGTAAAATGTCATTTTCAATCATTCTAGTTTTATATTCAAAAGAAGACACCTTCTCCACAGCATAAAAAAGTACGGAGCTAAGAAATGAATGCTGAGGAATGCTTGCTTGTATTTAAAGGTGGCTGAGAAAGAGGACATTAAATTATTACTGTCCAGAAAATATTGAATGGCAAACAAAGATACTATCAATCTATCTGCTGCACAAGTTGTATGTATTAAATTTTCAGGATAGTAAGTTTGCTTTTTTAAATGTAATAATGCACACATTTTTTCATTCGGAAGTAAACCGACTTTTTAAATAAGATAGACAGATAATGTCAATTTATCTTCGTTTCCCTTTACTGACAAATTTTTCAAACATTTGTCTGTAGAGGCCATCAGATTGAAGGGGGTCAACACAAGAAGTAATTCCCACTCGGAAAATGGTTTGGCCAACTCGACTACATTTGGCCAACAACATGATGGATAACATTTCAGGCGGGGCCATGGGTAGTCTAGTGGTTAGAGCATCGGTCTCCAGAACGGAAGGCCTGCGTTCGATGCCCAATGCCACCAAATATCCTCCGAGTACACACGGAAAACGTGCTCGTTGAATCAGTGGGTCCGAATGGTGTCGCTATCTATCGTGTTGTACCGAGCGAAATCGTGCTGTGCCCTTAATGGGGCTCAAAGCTAAGGCTAAAGTAATGCGTAAAATTCTAGCCCTTAACCGCGATAAATTTTGTGACCCTTGATCTGATGTTACTGTCGATCAAGTGGCATAAGCAACAACAACACATTTTAGGCTCTTTTTAAAGAGTGTTGTTTTCTCAGGATCCAAGCTAAGCCTTCTTGAAAATTGATGATATGATGCTTGGCCGTCCACCACTGATTTGTCGTAAGAGAAGGCTATCTATCAGCTTCTTTAATTGAGTAACGTATTTCCAACTGATTTTTTTTCCTTATTGATGCTCTTAGCTATTTCTTAAAGTTTTAAGTCGGGATATTTGAAGTCAATTTTACTACTCATTTTGCTTTCAATCTTGATCATTATATAAGGGCATTGTCCAGTTTTAATTCGGTACTGATTTTGTTATAGTCTCAGTTCTTGAGTTATTCTCTCTATTGCAATAGGTTTCTAAAAGTAATTTTGTCTTTGCTAGAATATGAGATAAAAGGGGGGGGGGCAAAATAGGAAACATACCTGTAAAAAAAGAAGAATGTTTTACGTTAGAGATGTTTGCTTTAGACATGTCAAAAGTGCATTTTTTTACTTTGCAGATTGCACAGCTGTGATTTAAAAAGACCAGACAAAGGTTCCAAAGGTGATAAGTTAAAACTCCTCCTGATTCATAACAATCTACTGATGTAAAATTCAAAGAGGATAGATGAATGGTCATTTCTGATGTTATTTTGCATTTATCAGAAGTATTAAAAATTATACCTGCAGTAGGTACCTCAATACACATAATTCGTTAGAAGTATTGTAACTGAAAAAAACATGCGCATGGGTTCCATCCTTAAGGTTCCAAAGCTCCTTATCTTTGGATGCATAAATTTGTAATAAGTGCAAGTTTATTGCCTATTAGTATATTTTATGTTTAATTGACACAAAATGATAGTTTATCAAGTCATGAAGTTAGAAAAAACTGATGGAGGCGGTTTTGGTTCGGAGGATCATTCTTGTAAAATTTCTCCTACTTTTAAGATCTGCTAAATTATATCATGCTATTTATGTAAGTACGCTAAAATATTTAAAAATACGCAATATATACGAATTTAATTTTAAAAAATGAGCAAAGTTGTTGATGAATATTGATAAACCACGTAAATGATAAGGATAATTTTTTTAAAAAAGAAAATGCCTTATGAATAATTTAAAAATCAACCGTTATCTCATCGAAACTGCACATTCCGCATCAGCTGCCATTGGACATTCATAAAATACAAGATGCAATGTGTACCATTGAAAAAAAGAGTGGATTGGCTACAGTATTGCAAATGAATTCAGTCATGATCAGGGATAAGTGTACCATGACCCATAAACATTCACTCAAAGCATTACATAGAGCTTTGCAAGATTTAAATGGCAACGAGAGAATATTTGGTGTTGATGTTTATTACTATGTGGTGATTTCCGATAGGTATTAACAGCCATTACACACTCTACTTTTGCTCACGAGATTAACGCCTGCTTAAAACAATCGTTTTTATGGCAAAACGTGGAAACACTTCGACTGACCCTATACACGCGAGTACATTTGCAAGATGATCAATCTGAGCAAATATTTCTAACCAACTACTGAATATCGGAAACGGTGAAGTAGAACTTCATCCCAACAATACATAATGCACGAAATAACCAGACGATTTCTGTAATGTTCTTCAGGCAAAAAGGAATTGATTGAGAGTGTCTTTCCGGATATAATTATTTTGATAATTATTGCCCCGGTAATCCTGTTACTTAATCAGAAAAAATGTTGATATTGTGATGAAATAAACTTTCAGACACAGGGTTGTTGCCAGTTGATCCAACGGTTTTTGAATCAATCGATACTATTGTTGATGAAAGCAAAATCGTAAATTTTTCAAACGAGTTTTTAAATTCTCTAGATATATCAGGAATGTCACCCCATAATCTTCGGTTGGTGCCCTGGTTATTATCTGCGTAACTTAAATTCACCTTGATAATGCAACGGTGCACGTTTGATCATCAAAAAATTATACCGGGAACTTCTTGAAACAAACATTTTGACTGTAAAGTTTGAACGAAAATTCGGTTCTGCTACTACAGAATCTGTTGCCACGTATTTCACTGATACCATCAGAATCTCTAATACCAATCAAAAGGCTTCAATTACGATTCGCGTTTGGCTTTCGCGATGACTATAAAAGAATCCGAATCCGAACAATATTCATTTGATACTTGGACTTAGAAAATCCATGTTTCTCGAATGGGCAACTAGATGTTACATGCTCACGTGTGCAGAAACCGTTGAATTTATTTGAGTTAGCAAAATACGGGTTACCGAAAAATATTGTGCACCGATTAGCGATTAGTTGTATAAAATTATTATTTTTTATACTTTAAAATGATAAAAATAATTTTAAAAATAGCAAAGAATCAACGTTATTCCCCCCATTTATAAAATTAAATCTTCATATGTTGTTACTTAACGACTTCGTCAATAATTCATGCAATATACTACACTCAAATAGGAGATGAATGAAATGCAAAATTAAAATAATTTGTCGTTTTATACTTTATTTCAACCCTCTAAAATTATAAACGAAAATTAATTTGACTGCATTGAATAGATTAGAATAATATTGAACTAATGTATTAAAACAAAGCCACAGCACAATGCGTGTCCGGGTCAGCTAGTATATATATATCTTTCTATGTATGTGTATATATACTGTTGTTTATTTGTATAAATATATATTATTCTGAAATGGATTTATACATGAAATGGAGATAGCCTTGAACAGCATAAAATTCAATTTCAGTAGTTTTATAACAAATATGTAAATTGATGTTTGAGTAAAAACCTTTTTGGTTTATTTTACCAAACAAAAAGAAAATACTATAACTTCTCTATCTAAGTTTCCAATGTTAATACTTTGCATCATGTATGGGACAATTGAGCTTTTTTGCAAAAAATATATGTACGTATCACTATAACTTTTAACATGAATAGTGTCAATAAGCATGTAGTAAAAATATATAAAAATAATACTAAAATATAGGAAGTAACAAATTTTCAGCAACACCTTTGTAACATTTTAAATATTAACACTTTAGATCCTATTCGTAATGCAATCAAACGTTTTAAGCCTTCTCATTTTGAATAGTATCAACACATATTCCTCGTGTTCTATTTTCCCCGGTGAAATTGCTCTATTTATAGAACAAACAAAAAATACTTAAAGATCACGGAGAGAAAAAAGATCCTGCTCAATAGAAAGAAACAAAAGTAAATCAAATGGAATAAATCTACCTGAGAAAACAGAACAATAAACAAATAAGAAATTTTAGACTAACTCTGCCTCATTTCCTACTACACCACGAATTCCCTCCTCGATGTTGAAGTAAATCTTTGACTTTCTGCACCGTTTCTTTCTTTCTTTCTATTGTTTCAAAGAAGTTGTCGACTGGGGAAAGGAATAAATTACAGCAGAAGTGAAAAAAAAAGAATTCCAGGGTTCTGGAAGGACTTTCTTTGTTGCCAACGATGGGAACTAAAAGCTTTTGTTACATAATACATGATCTCCAAGTTGAGGAAAACTGCTGAGATAGATTGGAATGGGTAGAAATTAGGAATCTTTTAGATGGCGTAAATTAAGTATTATACTGTTAGGTGAGAACAATGGGTTTGAGAAAGGCGTGGACTATGTCTTCTTTATGTGTTTTTCTTATTTTCTTGCTAAAAAAAGGATATTCCCAACATTTCTCTCAATAGATGGGACTACACATCAATATACTACACATTTAATAAAAATAAAATCTCCGCAAACTAACTAGATTTACTCTTTCTTAATGTGTTACTGATAAATTATGCAGCAAATATTAACCATTAATTTCTTTTTCTATGGTTAGCTAATGTGATAAATTGAAGCGTTCTATAGTGCCGAAGAAATAATGTGGGATATTTTCCAGACAAGGTGAAACAACAGAAATTGTCCTTTACCAGCTTTAAATTGGAAACCAGCTTTAAATTGGAAAACGAATTTTGGCAGGGATTTAAATCTCATTTTAGCAAGAAACACATTCACTATATGAATTTTAATATATTTACATTATTATTTTACTATTAGAGTATTTTACTTATATTTCCCTTTTCTTTCAAAATTATAAAATCAATCTCAGTATTTTAAAGCGAAAGTATTTCTTCATTTTTATTGATTTTAACCTAAACAAACAAATTTAAAATAGACTTGGTACAAGGGCATTTCAAAAAGTAAAGATACAATGGCTCGCAACCCTTAAAAAACATTTATTTAGAAAACGTCAGCTACATCTTATTAACTGGATTATTTATTATTTTTCGACATAATCACCCCCGTTATCCAAACATTTGTTAAGTCGGTGCACATACTTTTGTATCCCTCAGTCATAGAAGGTTGCCGCCTGTTGTCGGAACCACATTTCAACTTCATCTTTGATCTCATCATCGTCGTGGAATGATTTTCCACCAAGATGTGACTTCAGGTAACGGAATAAATGGAAGTAGCTGGGCGCACGGTCCGGGTTGTATGGTGGATGGTCCAATACTTCCCATTTGAATTGTTTGAGTAGTGATTTAGTTACGAGCGCTGTGTGAGGCCTAGCGTTGTCATGAAGCAAGCGGACTCCATTTGTCAGCATTCCCCTGCGTTTGATTTGAATTCCCCTTCGAAGACGTTTCAAAGTCTGGCAATATGCAGCAGCCTTAACTGTCGTTCCGGGAGGCATAAATCTCAACAGAAGAATGCCTTGTCTCTCCCCAAAACACAGAAGCCATGATTTTTTTCGCTGAAATAGAAGTTTTGCATTTCTTGGCTTTTGGTGAATTCGAATGGCGCCATTGCATTGATTGTTGCTTGGATTCAGGTGTATGGTGATAAACCCACGTCTCGTCACTTGTCACAATAGGATCAAGGAACTTATCACCTGCTTCTGCATAGCGTGTGAGGAAGTCGAGTGCAAAGCCCAACCTTTTATTTTTGTGTTCTTCCGTTAACATTTTTGGAACCTAGCGCGCACACAATTTCCGGTACCCTAACTTGACAGTCACAACTTCATAAATAATTGTCATTGACACTTCTGGTACGATCTGATGCAATTCTTTTAATTTGAGTCGCCTATTCGCACGAATTGCTTCCTCCGTTCTCTGAAGAAGGGCATCAGAGATCACAGAGGGCTGACCTGTTCTTTGTTCGTCATGAACATCGGTCCTACCTTCAGAAAAATGACGACACCATTTCGTTACATTTTGTCGATTTATAATGTTCCCATAAAGAGAAACAATTTATTTGTGAATATCCGCTGGTCGCTGACCTTTTGCATGAAGTAAACGTATGATGGAGCGCACTTCGCATTTAGCGGGATTCTGAATCGGCGCAGCCATTTTAAACACGACTTACTCCTACCAGAATCAACGTTGAAATGCCGAACGACCGCGAGGAGAAAGCTAATGGTTCAAGGTTAACACATGTGTTGCCAACTTGCTCGCCAAACTTTTCTTTCCCTCTGGCGTACGGTGTATCTTTACTTTTCGAAATGCCCTCGTATATTAGTATTTAAAAATTTTACTAACATTGGTATTAAATTGATTTTTAAAATCATGAACATTCGATATTAAAGTCCTTCATGAATTCGTTTTATTTGTGTTTATTTTTCTTAAAACAAAGAGAGGCAAGGAAATAGAGTTTAATTGTAATTCTGAAATCTATATTATGAGTTCCTCATCAAATTTCATTTTAAACATTATTTGTTGGTTTTAAAATGCAATTTGGTCAAAAATATTGATAAAGATGTAAAAATATGCCCATTGAAACTAACAAAATAAATAAAAAGGAGAAAAACTCTACATTCATCTAAAACACCTTTTATTTCCGATTTTTTAAACTTTAGAAGACGGTGAGCTTCGAGAAGAAACTGCTAACCAAAACGGGACCTTAAACTTTGATTCGTCCGCCCTTTATTGTCATTGATTGGCATTATCATATGTCGTTGAACAATGGGAGCAAGATAATATGATATTGTTATGAATTTTGTATACAATAATGTAAATAATTTGTATTTGGATGTGCAATGCCTTTATATTACTCTATGCCAGGGGTGGCCAACCCGCGGGAGTCGTAACTGTGGCACGCGAAGACTTATTGAAAAATTAAAAAATGTTTGAAAAGATTACTAAATTAATTGAATTACAATAGAAAATTATCATGAAGAGAATATGTAAAAAATAGAAATGTTCAGCGTGAGATTTTAACCCTCTGAGTGGGTGAGGCTCTAATTGAAGCTCATTCAAAAGCGGTCTACTTTTTCAAAGCTGGCGGTAGCGAAACGGTTCATGTTTATTTTTGCGAACTGCTTCGAAAATGCACCACAGTTTTATGCCTTCCCCCCTTTAAGATACGGGAAGTCTACAAGCGCTTTTGTAGGGGATGATTTTATTGCTTTTTCGGCTTCTGTGTTGTTGGAAAGGGGAGATTTCTCATTCATAGCTGTTGCCTTGTGAGAAAATTGTGTGATGAACGTTGGATCCACATCACGGCAAACAGAAACCATCCAATTTGTTGAATCATAGTAACAAGCAAATAAAGGATAAAAAATAAAGATTTAAAGAAATGGCGAGTTAAAAGTTGAAAAATATTTTTAATAAGCAAAAGAAAATTTATTTTTTTCTCCTATTACTTTATAAAACTTTTAAAAAAAATTTTAAAAAAAACATTTTGATTTTGGTATTAGATTTGATCAAGACAGAAGTAAACTGTAATTATTATTGAATATCAGACTAAGAAAACGCAAACCGATTTTCCTGGGGGTTTTTTTTCTTTCTTTTTTTTAAAAAAAAAAAATTATGAGGTAAAAAAGTAAAAGTGATCATCTTTTTTAAAAAGCAAAATGAGAATAAATGTAGTATCATTATATACCAATGGATTTCCAAATTTATCTATATGCACTCCCAGGGTCTATGACGACCTGCAAGAGTTCCACGCGAGTAAAAAAAATAATTTGGGGGTTCATGAGGTGTAAATGGGGGTCTATGATCGCGGTTCTCATTAAACCAGATCATGGCGTTAATCTTTAAAAAAATTTGATCCAGTGGGAACCAGATTTTACCAATTTAACGTTTACTAAATATAGTGAGGTTAGTTTAACAACATAAAAGGTGACTACCATACTAGGTGACAACATAAATTTTATATACAAGGAATATTTCAGCATTTTTTTCCAAAATTAAGTTAAATAAGTATAATATTGAACGTCACGAATTTTTTAAATTTGTCACAGTCTGTCAGGACATTTTAACTTACGTTTAACATTTAAATGCCCTTACTCAGATTTTGAATTGAAGTTTGAGATTGTTTTTTTTTTAGTAATACAGCAGTAGACAATGATTTCAAATAGTCGCTTTGAAAAAAAAAGTGTCATATTGCAATAGGAACTGATTAGAATAGGTCCTAATGAAGATCTTATAGAAACGGATGTCAGTAATTTTGGCTTTAAAAAGACATACCTGATATTTGTCACAAATTATGGAATATCATGAGAAAGTTTTTAAATGTGTTTTTCCTTGTGAGGGGGAGTTTCACTGAGTTTTCCAAACTCAAAACAAAAAAGAAAGGAAAAGAAAGAAAGAAGTAGGCACTTACGAAAAAGGAAGGTTAGGGTTAAACCTGACAAGATTGATATTAAATATTGAAAATTTGTTATTGAAACACCAGATTCATCCTTCTCTTTAAAAGCATTTGTTCAGTTATTTTGTTTTAATTTTAATTCATTATATGCGCTTCTTAAGTTTTAAACGCAGAACTATACTTCATTACAGTTAAAAATTTTATTTTTTGAAAGTAGTAGCACCAATTATCAAAAAGACATTTAAGTTGATAAATTTGCAAAAATTTAATATTAGGTAGGCAGGGGTCTACCCGAAACCGAAAAACATGGCAAGGGGTCTATGAGACAAAAAGGTTTGGGAACCTCTGTTATATACGATGAAGAAGCTTGTACATTAAAACTGGGGTTTCTGCATTTTATTATATTTTTAATTTAAAATAACATTAAAGAGAGGTTTTTTAATACTTTTAATTTATGCAAATTTTAATCCTTAAATTTATACTTTTCTGTTGAATGAATTTTTTCTGCATAAATCAAATCTCTTCATAACAACTTGCACTAAGAATAAAATAATACTCTCCCCACTTCAGCATTTGTGTCGGAACCACATATTACACTTTCAATCAATAATTTTAATAAAGAAATATATTTTTCTTAAATGTGTTAAAAGCGAAAGTGTGTTTCTTCCCATTTTCTGTTCAGATTTCATTTTCATCTTTCTGTTTCTTTAGTATTACATCCTTTAAATGCATATTCGCATATATTTATAAATGGGAAATTGTCATCCGTAACTACATCTTTCAATTCAGTCATTGCAACGATATTTTACTGATTAATTTTGTCTTTTAAAAACAGTACACTTAGAACATTTTACATAAGTAAAATTAACAGACAATTAATAATATAAGAAATTTTATAAGCAATTTTAACATTTAGAGATGTATCCTTAATTCCAGGATTAGAACCTTACAAATTGTTATTTTATTCTTAAATATTAACTGTATAAATTCATCATCGTCATAACTCATTCTATATAGCAAGAAAACCCTACCTTTTGCTTTTGAAATGTTATTATATTAAACATTTTGGGTAGTTTTGTAAAAAAAATTAGACATGTGGAAAAAACGGATTATAATTTTTGGTTTTTAAATAATATTCTCTTAAGTGTCGAGAATTTTTCCAAATTTAAGGCATAATAACAAAAACATCAGGTTTTTTTAAAAAAACTTTTGTGGCCCATATATTTGGAAAGCTTGCTCTAATTGAACTGGGATCTCTCTCTTATCATTTTAGGATACTTTCAAACCGTAAAAAAAGCCTAGGCTCTAGGCTGGATCTTAGAGAAAGCATACATTCCAGACGACCTGAAAACCAATTAGGTTTTAAGAAATTTTAAGTTTTCAGAGATTTGATTTTAGTTTTGAATTCACTTTAAAGTATTTTTGCAATTCTAAATTGAATTAATTGAAAATATTTTTGAACACAAGCCACTTTTTCCTGTGAAATGGGTATTAACTGCAATTATAATTTCTAAAATCATTTCTGTTTGCTATGTTTTGAAGCTTTTGAGTTCTCTCACATTTACTTAATTAAGATTGATTTAAAGACCGCTATATTTATTTGTACACATAATTTATATAATTTAAAAGCATTTTCTTTGTTTTCATTAATTTTTTCCTGCTGAGAAAATGCCATGACAAAAATGTAAGCAGGCTTCTGTGAGAAATAACATTTGAAAGGGAAGGAATACGCGACTGAAATTTATAAATCTAAAATACAGCTTTCACAGATGATGTTACAATTAGACTTCAAAATGTAAATGTTCTGAATATAAATATTGTAGAAAGAACTAAATATTTCCCTAATGTTAAACTACATTATAGTAAATATTTTGTAGTACTACTTTAGTATTTTCAAGTCATGCAACAAAAACTAAAACTTGCTAAACTACCCCGATTTAGAAAAAAGATAGACATTATTTACAAACTTGGTGATTTCGGGATTACCTTTATCTTACACTATTAAAATTCGAAGGTAAACAAACGTATCTATCTATCTATCTATCTATCTATGTGCGTCTATCTTCTGACGAACAGCACCACGCAGAAAGTCGCGGAAGGTACCAAAAGATCGGGAATTTTCCGGGGAAGCAGTATTGCTTATTTATATTCCGATATTGTAATTAGTTAAAAAGATATTAATTAAAAACCTTAAAACGCCGAATTGTTTTACTCCTGCCGGTTGTTTACTTGGCGGAACTTCCCTTCCGTTTCGGCCGAGCGGTAATCTTACGTTTTCCACCATATTAAAATTGTCATCTAATTTTCGGTGTCCAAATGAGACAAAAATAATTACAGAATCGGAAAGATCACTTATTTCGCCACGACACGGTATAATTTTTTTTGTAAAATAACGATATTTTCTATTTTTTTCGAATTTTTTAAAATAGTATTAAAACTGATGGGTTTTTATGAAAATTATTTCTAAATCGTTGGGTATGAATTACTATTCGTGTTATTAAATCAATATTCTACACTAATTAATTTCAAGCCTTTCTCCTTTAGATGCATTCATTTAAAAAATAGAATTCTCAAACCCTTTTTTTTAAAGAATTTTTAAAAAGTAGTCCTAATTTTTACTTCACATTGAATAACTTCGTCATTTATGAATGTAATCTCACAAAACCTTTTTTCCGTCTGTACAGTAATATTATGCGTAACATATACGAAGATTGAAAAAATTGCTTCAAAATTACGGATTTAAAAAAAAAAATTGTGATTTTCGTAAACTTATGTTTTTCTGAGAAATAAATTAAAAAGTAGTAATTTGTACATTTTTTATTTCAAAGTACGTTATTTTTGCAAATAGTTGGTGATGTTTGAGAGCATTAACGTAAAAATTATGCCCTTAAAATGAAGGTAATGATTTTTAAAATAATTCAAAATATGCGATTTTACATTTAGCCAAACATTTGCGTCGAAAATTAGCTTTGCGCCAAAGACTTCAGAACTGTTTCGCCTTCGACCGCATCTAACTCAAGGGTTACACTAAAAAAATTCTGCCTTAAACAGGGGGAAATCAGTAACTTTGGCGAGTAAAAAAAAATGCGAGTAAAAGATGTATTTTATCAACTATATATGTCAGATTAAGATGATAAAATGCATTCAATGCATTTCTGAGATTCATTTAAAATATTTATCAGTATCGAAATTTTTGTTCTCTTTCATAAAACTTATAGTTTACTTGAAAATAATGCCTAATGTATATTTCTTTTTTTGACATATAATTTCATAATAAAATCGAAGAATTTGCCCATTTCGAAATTTTTTTTTTTGGAAATAGTCAGTTAAATAGGTATAAATCCCTTAGAAAGGAAAAAAAAAGCTATTTTTGTATTATATATTCTTTATTATTAATTGCTTTTTTTCTAAATATCAAAAATCAATAAATTTTTTGCAATACATTTAAATGTAATCTTCAATCGAAATCTTTCAATCGTTATGTGAATATCCTATGGATCCCCTCAATTAAA